>BQNB010189372.1:0-11874 GCA_026074375.1 Tanacetum coccineum | reverse complement strand
TTTTTTTTCTCATTCTTGGACCGGTGGAAAACATTTTATTTTTTACTTTGGGCCGTTTGGGCCAATTGTTTTTGACGCCGTTCTTGATCGTCTTTGATATATATGAATTAGGATTATAAAGTGTCCTTTCTCATTTCAAAATAATCATAATTTGGATGAGCAATATTTTTTGATTACAAATTTTTTTGTGATAACGACTTTACGCATGACTAAAATTTTAGGAAATAATATTATCGTAAACCATTTCATATTAATATTTGGACTTCAATGGTATAAAGTTTAAATATTTTTGAACATGTTTCTATTAAATTAATAGTGGAGATTATCATAATGATAACATTAATTCATGTTTTGTAACCGACGTGCTATATTAGCTTGTAAATGTGTATATAAACATGTAGTACTTAATTATGTATTACTTAAATATGTAGTATAGAAAGCTTGTACAAAGTGCATATAAATATGTATTACTTAAATAATTAATAAGAGAGAGATGCCAATATCTTTTATATGTAGTATAGATATTCTATAAAGGTATTTTTTAAGCTATATACTACGTATTATTTTATAAAATATTTTTTATATAAAATATTGTTACTATGTTAGTAATATATTATTTATCTATAATGTATATACAAAGCATGAGTTTGGATCAAATAGAAAGTGATTTTGGATAAAAAGAGTAGAAAATGTGGAGAACTTATTTATGTGTCAATAATATAGTGTAAAAATGTGTCAATTGTGTGTCAATTACAAGAAATAATGTGCAAATGTGTTAACATTGTGAGCTAAAAAAATTGTGTGTGTCAATAATAACGTATTAATGGTGTGTCAACATCGCTAGTACTATGTTATGTGTCAAATGCGTCATTAATACCTCAATTTAATCTTATTAATACCTCACATCAAATACCTAGAAATTCTTCTTATACTTTTTACCATTTGTGACTTTTCACAATAAACACACTCTATAAAGAATTTACCCCTTTTTTGTTGATTGTTGAATGTTAAAATTTAAGAAAACAAGATGTTTTACTAAATTACCCTTACTACTTAAACAATAATTTATGCAGAGCAAGTTAAAAAGACTTATATTTATTAGTTTCTAAATTAAACATTGAAACAAATTAAACAGTATATAACCAATGTTTTAAAACCGGGTTGACCCGTGAACCAGTTGGATGTAACAGGGATTTTGCTTGTTTGAGAACCGGATTGAACTGCCGGTTTCTCGTTAACCTGGGTTGATAAACTCTGTCGGGCCATGACTTTATTTTAATCAAACAAAAAAGCTTTATATACCGCTATAAAATTTCATCGCTATGCACAGATACACGTTTAGTTTTATAAGAAAGATTACAAAATAGACTATTTTTGTTAATTAAAAAACACTATTCGGCTATCTGCTTTAGTTGTGAATATGAAGTTGGTTAAGTAATTAAGTTTTAACGGGGATGCATGTAATTCACCCTTTAATTTGTATTTTGTTTCAGTGATGATAAGACTTTGGATAGAAATTAGCATTAAAACATAGGTTGTGGATTGGAAAGCCCTTGTTTGGATTGCTTACCCGGGGATTTGTCAAATGTAATGAAATTTAGTTTAACACTGTCTTTTTAAGTTAAAATTTGAGTGGAAAAATAGAAAATATTTTTTTTTGTTTTTTTAATTTCCTTTAAGAAGGGAAAAAAGTTGAGAGGAAAATGGAAGGAATTTTTTTTAAAAATCTTCAACTCATTTTTTTAGAAAAAAACATGAATATACTTTGTGTAAAGACTAATATGTCTTTTTAAAAGATTTGGCACTTACAATTAATTTAATTTGAAATGGTTAGTTTCCTTTTGCTTTTATCTATCTCAAAACATATGAACAACACTTTCTTTATTTTTCTTTTTCTTTGCCCTTCCATATTCTTTTCATTTTTCTTTCTTTGAAAACTTAAGAACGCAATGTAAGAGATAATGCACAATTACACTTGAAATGGAATATTGAACCCAGTCTACTCAAGTATGCCAATAAAATCATCAATTTCAAGAGCTAAATTCAAGCAAACTCAAGCAATTCAAACACCATTAGATTTCTAAACTTAATAAGCATCTACAGAAGACAACTATCTTTAGTTTTGAAATACAACAATTCAACGTCTCTTTAAAATTGATGCAACAATCAAACTTGTTAAAAGTGAAATCGAGAAAGAAATAGCAGCGACGAACAATTAGAGTGACATTAGTTTGTCATCCGAGCACATCAAAAAGAAAAGAAACACACTAAGCAGGTTATGGGTTTATGATAAAGACGAAGTATGAGAAATTAGTGCTTTCTTTCTACACGGGTATGTTTGACAGATTATGTTATAATACTTGTTAGTACAAAAATGTTGTGGTATGGATGTAAAGGGTTAACTCACTTGCACGATAAATTCCAAGCTCGTTATTTGGATGATATTTGTACCAAGTGAAAGTAAGAGATGATTCCTTGCTAAGAATAGAGTATACTATTAGCCTTGTCGCGGAAGAGGGATCCCGCGATTAGACTCCGGCGTGAGAGTAAGTAACTTGTTTGAAGGTAGTATGTGTATAATTAGGTCTCGAAAATAATACTTTAAGAGTGTTTTGGCCACTCTTTATATAGGTTTTTGTCAATGTCAATTGCATGGGTCACTAGGCGGGATTCACCCTATTAACCGATGGGTAATAGGGTAGTTGCCGTGAGGTCAGCGTCATTGACTACGTCACGCTTTGTAATGTAGTGATAGGAGTGAGCGTACTTATTGTATGTTATCCCTTTTTGGGGCGTTGACTTTCTTCCTTCGGTTGCCCATGCAATATTCTTTGCTTTGTTTGGTTGGGTCACGTGTATCCACTTTAACGGGAAGTGGTATGTGACCGCGGATGGGTCGTGATCCTTGCGGATGCGGTCCATCGTTGGTCGCGGGACGTGGTTAGGATGTAGTCCCGGCCGTGCGGATTATTATGCATGAGCTCTTTGTTGGTTGTTTAGTCCGGACGCATAATCTGGGTGACTACTATACGCCATCAATACTCGTGTATGGGTTTTTAGATCCCTCACCCACCAAAAGGATTTGATAAACAGGATTTGATAAACTGGAGTTCAAGTTCAAATCCTTTGCTTAATTTTTCAACTAAACACATCATCGTATGGGATTTCATATCTATCTATTTATTTTTTATAACCCGAGTGTCCGACTTGACATTGCAAGCCGACTATTCCCAGGGGTGACTATCCTTTTGGATAACCCGAAGTTAAGGAAGGTGAACCTTTGTAGCCAATGGGAGATTAAGCTAATTCATAGTTCATAAGTTAATTCATTAGATATAGCTAGTAAGTCATTTCTTTGTCTTGTTAAACCAAAACAAGTTCAAGGAAAGATAAGTGTGATGTATTTACATAATAGCTTTCTTTGCTCACATACCGACACCAAAATTAAAGACCTTTAAATCCTGAAGAGTAAAATACAAGAGACTGCATCAAGATTCATAATAAACCACCCACACTTGATTGGCGCATTTAACTTTCTCTAAAAAATAATACTACGTATATAAAATCAGGGGACAAAAAAATAACCCCATGAGGTATGGTAGTCGTAACCCACACAATTGAGACTCTTACTCCTAGTCATCATTCCAGTAAATGTATCACCCATGGGATCATCCCATAAATGAACTGCATGTAGATGTAGATTTGTTAAGACAAGATATTATCAAGTAAATTTATCACACATGGGATCATCCAAAAAATGAACATCATGTACTTTTAGATGTGTTTAGGCAAGATATTCAAGTGATACAAAGAAATTGATTAGAGGCAAACTTTAAATTTCTTAGGGTGCGTTTGTTTAAGGCTTTTTAGTCACTCGGAATGGACTGGAAATTCATTTCGTTCCCAGTGCTTGGTTCCATCAACAATACCCCCCCCCGGGTTGGTGTGGAATGTTGGATTCAATTTTAATACCCTTGCAGAAGGGTTTCTTCAAATCCAGACCCACCTAGTGGGTGTGAGATATAATTCCCTACACATGTCTTGAAATTTGTGTTAATAATCAAGATTCATTTAAAAACTTATTTGTTTTTTCTATAATGGGGCCTAATTCATTATTATATCTATTTTTAAAATTTCGTATAATAATTTTTTTGATTCCAACCCATAAATGAAATAGTTAAACAAACGTGATTTAATTCAATCAAATATTTACTTTTTTTTCAATCCATTACTTATTCTAATCTGATTCCAATCCCGATTATAAACCAAACGGGCCCTTAGTTTTGGTCACGTCAACCCCGCAAACACTTTTTTAAAAATCTTATTTTCTATTGGAAATGACAATCATTCATTAGGCATCAATATTTAGTTTCTTGTTTTTGAACACAATCATTTTTCTATATACAAATACAAACATTAAATTGTTGCAATCTGCCTATATTTCCTACAACACTACGCGCACTACCCACTCAGTATGAATCATGGTTAAGCTAATTAAAACTTTGAATTTTTTCATGGCACGACTAACAACAAACTATCAAGATCAAGAATCAAAGGAATCACCATAAATGGCTCATGGGAAACAGACCCATCCCTAGTTATTTCTCACATCTTCAACTTTCATAAGCAAAAGTTTCAGACTACTTCTCATAATCGTCCTCGTTTCTCAAGTAATTTTTTCAATACCCTTATGTTAGCCTCAATTTATTGAGTCGAACAAGGAAGCTCGGTCACTCTACGATGGAGCTTCGATCTTTAATTAGTTAACGTTGTAATAGGATAATATCGGGAATCGGGCTCGATAGATAATCTAATATTGTATATGTTTCGGGTTTAATCCCAAAGCAAAACCCGAGCCCGGGTCCTAGTTAAATATCCCTATCCCGCGCGTGCCACAATTAAAGGTGTAGGGGTAATGATATATAATTAGATATTTTCTAAAAATATCTAAATTATATATAGATATTTTCTTTTAAGAAAATATCTAGTTTTCAGTTCCTCAAAATCAAGTTTCATTTTTCCAAAATCTATTTTCTCTTTTCCCAACTCCTCTATACTCTCTCTCTCATTTTCGACTCTCTCCCTCTCTCGCTAGTTTCTTGATTCGGTTCGGGTTATGAAGTGAAGTTGTAAATCGGAACGCTACAATTGGTATCATCACTCTTCGGGTGGATTTCGTGTATTTTTGTTGTTGTGGGAGCATATGGATTCGAAAAATTGTATATGATAGGTAATTTTGGGGTCCAAAACAAGTTGATTTTTTTCCGATCAGTTGAGAAAAAAAACGTCAAGGGGGTTTTTACTCTCTTTTTTGTAAGAACAATCCGAAAACGAGCGGACTCGAACGAGGCGGAGATCGAACTAGCGGACCACGAACTAGCGGATCGAACTAGCGCATCGAACGAACGGATCGAACTAGCGGACACGAACAAGCGATCGAAACTAGCGGACCGAACTAGCGGATCGAACTAGCGTATGCGATACGAACGGATCGAACTAGCGATCGAACAAAACCGGACCGAACTAGCGGATCGAACTACGGATACGAACTAGCGGATCGAACAGCGATCGAACGAAGCGGATCGAACAAGCTAATGAACGAGCGGAACGAACGAGTGCAACCGAACGAATGCAAATTTTTTTTGACCAGAACGAAAATTTTTGTGTGAAAGAAGAAGGGTTTCAGTAAAAACAACCATAACTTTTTGAACCGTAAAGTCCGTTTTGAGGGCCCGTGAACCTCTCAAATCGAAGAGAAAACTGACGGATAGCTGTAAAAACCCCCTTTAGTGGTTAAAGATTTTTCGAGGCCCAAAAGCTTGTTTACCATGAATTTAATTGACATTTTTCAGTTTTTCCTGGAATTTGTGTTGAGACCTGTTTTTGTTCTAGCTCATGGCCCAGTTGTATTTTTAGCCCGTTTTCCAGCTGGTGAAACCTATTTAAACAAACAGCTTTAACCACCAGAAAATTATCTATTTTTAGACATTTAATCATTGGTCCCTGTTTCCGACTCAATCATTCACGGGTAACTATGATCGTGTAAAATCACGTTAATTCATTATCGGTTTGATCATAGACGAGTAAAAATCCTGTGAAACGTGAATGGCATACAACCAACAACATAATCACATCATATCCACTTAAGAGGATCCAACAAATCTTTTACACTTCACAATACATGATAAAATGAAACGAAAGATACCTTTATCTTCGTGTTCAATTCGGAAAAACAACAAATGCAACTAATTCCTAGACAAATCAAAAGAACGTTTGCATGGTTATTTTTTCAACACTCATCACACCTCAAAGTGTCTTTAACCAACGACTTAAAAGAAGTCGAACAGAGAATGGAATTCAACGCGCATTTGCAACACTCTTTGTTCAAGATCTAGTAACTTTCACGGCACAATGTTCCCTGTACATGGATCAACTACAAAGCAATTGACAACGAAGATTTTCAAGAGAATCGGATCCATGTCTGCTTTTAAAGTACACCAGACACAGTTCAGATGTTCTTCAAGTCACGTTTTTATTGATATGAATATGTTGACATGAACGCAACAAATTCCTACAATACACTCGACTCGAACTAGAATTTCCGTAACACACTGTCCAAACACATGAATCTGTTAAGAAGTCGATTGTGAAAAGAGCTCAACATAAAAATGGAGTAATGAAAGCAGGTGAATAAAGACAAATCCAGTCAAAAGAGGAAAAGACTTGATACGAGTTATGCATTGGATGCATTTGGATGCTAAGTTCAGGTATATCAATTTGAACAAAGGGACAGAATCAAAGAGCAATACAAGTAAGCAGATCAGGGAATGATGCACATGTTGATGATGCAGATATCATCCCATAAATACTGAAGAGCCCCAAAGCTGAGGTACAAACGACAGCGAAATCAATATCTTTGCTACAGGAACAACAGCCATACTGAGCAACCTAATTCAATAATGAAGGAAAAGGTTGACCAGAATGCTAACAATGTCATACATACTTCCTTTGCCTGCTAAATTAACTAATGACAAGACAATTGAACTCATCAGAATCAATCATCGAGAGTCTGAAATGTTTGTCTCAAAAAGATCGTTGCCCAGTTTTCAAAAAATATATTTGGTAAACCTCGAAGCACATTGTATCAATCTTGAACTACAAATACAAATGGAAAAACAATGTTTTAAAATCAGGAGGGCAACAAAGTCAATATTTTGAAAGAAAAAGGTAATGAAGCAAAGGTTAAAATACAACGATATAATGGAAAACAATAATAAAACCTCGAATTGGACCATACAGTGTGGCTAAATTACTCGCAAGAATCGCATTACATAAAGAAAAATGAGCACGTGAAACAACTACAAAGATCTTTTTGATTCTATCAAAAGGAACAGCCGAGTTCAGACCAAAAACCAGAAGACTCTTTAATGGGAACAACTGAACAAAAGTCTAATGAAAATGCATGATGTACACGCAGATTCAGAAAAAGGGTTTTGCAATTGCAGCATTAACAAAAATGATTAAGAACTTACGGGAAAAATGAAATACTAATTTGCAAATCCCCCTCAATCTTGAAAAACGGTTGACACCCCTCAAAACCCAATCCGTTTTAGACAACCGACTGCGTTTTAAGTCTGAAAGACCTAGAATTTCAAAACCAAGGTTGCCTCCCAAGTTGATGTTGAACAACGACTTGTCCAAAACCATAACTACACATTATCTGCCTAAGAGAAAGATCTGCCCCTTGCAAAACTTAATCACATAATCACCAAAGCTCATCTAGTAATAGACTCAAACGACATTGTTCACAATCACTACCTAGAGGAAGCTAAAGAAAAAAGACCACATGAACACTCTAGGTCCCTAGAAATATTTTTGACTCCAAACATTTTTTGTTTGCTCGAGCAATGTCAAAAATGTGTCTTTAATGTCCATTCGTGACGATTGTTAATAAAATTCCTGAAAGAAGTCAACTCGCGGCTAAGTTCCATCCAATAAAACAACAATCAGAAACAAACCCGTAGGCAAATAGGGTTGCAATGAAACCAAAAAGACAGATCCCAAAAGGACATAGGTTTTCAAATCAAAAAGACTACCACTATACATAAAAACAACAATCCCTAGATCTCTTGTCTTAGGTGGCAACCAACGGGTAGAATTCTCACGACTGTTTGTCTAAGATGGGTTCCATACAGGAAGACATTCGCCTCTAAGTCACAACAAAGGTTGAAAATGAACCCCCAATATGTTCAAAATGTATATATCCTAACCAAAGTGAAAGCGATACAAGCTCTTAATGTCCGTGCATCTACTCCTTAAGTCAGGTACAAAAATTTCTCGTTTCTATCCTACAGACAAGGGCACAGAGATTGATTGTTGCGAAAAAGAAAGATATCTCAGAAAACAGGGCTTCAAGGAATTTTGATCTGATGATCATAAAATGACGTTTGAACACAGCAGTTCAAGCCTCGGTCGTCAATGTCAAAAGACGTTTGTTCACATCAGCTCAGGCCTCGTTCTTCATCAAATGACTTCTGATCATAACCGTTCAGAACTCGGAATTCAAGACCACAGCAATGAACAGTCAAGTTCAAAGCTGGTTCCAAAAGTTTTTCCTTAAGCAAACAAGACAGCTACATCAAGACAAGAGTTGGAATTACTATTCCACCATCATATAGCAATGCTGAGGACAACAGGTAAATATATAAAAAATCAGAAAATTAGAAAATTTCCAAAAATATTCTTCTCGACATGTCTCTTGGAATCGATAACATTTACGTGCTTAGAAATGTCGATTAACATTGACACGGGTGTGTAAATGAAGTTCGAGCGAGAGTTTCAAATAATTTCAAAACATGTCATTTCTAATTTTCTAAATGGCTTATGTGCAAATATTAGTACATAACCCGTACTTCAAATCAGGAAGGTTTATATCTTATCCTCACAACGAGAATATTAACGTTTCTTGGTCTTGAGTTGTTCTTACAAGACATTCAATGTTTTTAGCTCAAGAAAAAGGATAGTGTACGTTTCAGTGCGCTTACCCTTACCGTTAGAAGAGAAGTCCTCTAACATCTGGTTTTTCAAAAAGTTGAACATAATTTTTCAAGAATTTCTCGATGACAATTCATAATCTTTCAAAATTGTGTGTTCAACACTCCAACCCTCATAATTTCAAAAGACAACAATGTCTAAACTGGTCATTTTTGAGGGGAGTTTTGTTGAAAACAAAGTTTTAATGTTCTTGAATACATCATCACGACCATTCTTATTATTCAAACATTATCAAAATGTTTCCAAACCATCATGCTGACTATATTTTCCTCCCACAGATTTTTCAAGACATATTTTAATCACAATGCATTTCAAAAACTAAGTGTTTATTATTTAAAATAAGGGGAGAAAATGTAATTAAAATATGATCTATTCGACTCAATGTGCTGAACAGAAAGAAAATGTTTTATGTTCATCTTTATACCCAACGACAATCTAATTTCACGACGATTCCTAAAGTCATAAGGTTGGTTAGGTTGGAACAATCCCTATGATCCAACCAGAACCGGAGGATCTACCCAAGGATAATCCAAAGTTAGAAATAGCAGTCCTTAGGTATGATTGGAGATGAATGTATATGGGAATAATGCCGACTAAGATTGAGTTAACACTGGAACAATCACAACAAGGTGTTAGTAATGACGTCTTGGTAAGCATTGAAGGCGTTGAAGAATGAAAAAGAAATGTATGGATAAAGGGTCTAAAGAAAGAAGCCCTCCACACAACTTAAGGCAAAAACCGGGTCAATACATATGCTGTCAGAATCACAAGTTGATTGCTGACATTGAAAATGACATCATGGACCCAGTGATGCAATGCACAACCCTTCCCAGCCATTCGGGTTTCTCTCAACAGAAACTTGTCTCATTTGTCATGGAGATACACACGTTATCTATTGACATCTCACTCCGAGATTGTTGATATTGAATAGGTGGCAATATGCTCCAGCCTCCGAGTACTAAAACCAAAATGCACTAATCGAGTCTAGAGCCAAGAGATCAATCAAAATCTCGTTAGGACACATTCCATTTTCCCACACTTGTTGAACAAATATCAGGTTCACAAGCTGTTATCAAGAGTCCTACGCAATATATTGGATATTTGCCAGAACATCCGAGTGATACTATGTATTCACAATGAAGATGGAAATCCTGCTTGAGCCAGCATCAAACAAGCTCTTGGTAGGTGACTTGCGAGATTCTATATGAATCAAACTTGTGACAACTGGATATCGATTTGGTCCAGTAAATGAATTGACGGTTGATGAATTTTGATAAAAACATGACACTCTCGATGTGTTACAAAAACTCTTTAACGAGTGACACGTCGATTGATTTTCAAATCAATTTTCTCGTTTATCACTAACGTAAACCTGCAGGTCAAACGGTGGTGACGGCAACCTCAATCCCATTCAAATGCTCAATCTACGAAGACATACTATCTAGAAAGCTCAAGATTTAAAGACAAAGACTTCCGCTAACTCTGATTTAAAGCTTTCAAGATAATGCAAAAGTATGAGCATGTTGGTCAAAGACACAAGATCGCAAGATGGCAAAGACGATAAAGACAATGACAAAGGCTCAAAGTCAAGATCGCAAAGCATGAAGGAACAAGCTTACAACGAAGACAAAGACCAAGAACACTCGAGCTTAAACGACAAAAGCAATCTCACTGATCTCATAAAGGAGTGTCATCAATGAACTCACTTCGGGGGAGATTGTTAGCCTCAATTTTATTGAGTCAATAAAGGAAGCTCGTTCCCGTGTTCAAGACCTCACTTCGGGGGAGATTGTTAGCCTCAATTTATTGAGTCGAACAAGGAAGCTCGGTCACTCTACGATGGAGCTTCGGTCTTTAATTAGTTAACGTTGTAATAGAATATTATCGGGAATCGGGCTCGATAGATAATCTAATATTGTATATGTTTCGGGTTTAATCCCAAACAAAACCCGAGCCCGGGTCCTAGTTAAATATCCCACGCGTCGTAGGGATATATATATATAGATATTTTCATAAGAAAATATCTAAGAAATCATAAATCAAAAATATCTAATTTCTAAAATCTTTTTCTCTCATCTCTCTCTCGACATCACCTCTCTTTCTTATTTTCTAGTTCCGATTCGTGTTGTGATTAAATGAAGTGAAGTGTGAATCGGGAACCTATAGCATGCATGTGCTATCCTTGCTAGTTACTTGTACATATAATAAGTCTTGGTCAAGGAAAGTAGTAATAGTATTCAACAAGACATAATCCATGTCTTAAGGAAAGTTGTTGGTCAAGGAAACAAAGATAGGCTAGGTTTTAATTAGTAAGTGTTGTACATTGACCAAGTTGAGTAAAAATTTCATTTTCTTATCTTGTATATGTATGTATGCCGTATGTTTTGATAAGGGAGGGAGTATATGCTTTATTTTGATCTTAACTAACTTACATGAATAAAATGATACTAGTTACAACTTGTATGAATTACATAAAGATGTGTTTACTTGCAATTACTTGCATATTGTTTCATTTCTAGTGTACAAAGTGTAAATAACATTTACTTGCCTAAATATGGTGTGACATCAAAAGGGTAGAAGTATTATAAATATGGTGTGACATCAACATCATACATAATCATAACACAAGCATAAACAGCGGAAGTCTTAAATAAATATCCAAAGGAAATAAGTCAACATGACTTAAGGTACATAAGTTCTTAAAGGATAAACATATCCAAACGAAATAACAAATGTCTTGAAAAGATACAATTCATATATCAAAACTAAGATCTCTAGGGTAAGTCCACACTCAGCACTCATAGCCTGAAAGCAACCCCA
>BQNB010189371.1:1385-11874 GCA_026074375.1 Tanacetum coccineum | reverse complement strand
GGAAAATGATGTTCAAGAGCTCAAACAAGTTGATCATTCTTCAGCAATATTTACATCAATAAGATCTTAGGTACCATCAACTGTAAATAAGTATCTTGGATCAAGTTTAGGAGACACTCTTCAAAAGGTTCTCCAAAAACATACTGAAGAACTTATACATCAAGACTCTCTGAAAGATGTTTCCGAGATTATTAAGACCAAGCAAGAACGAGCTGCTAAAGCAACACATACAACAAAACCATATGACTAAACTGCCGAGGCTAAGTTCAAACAGAAGGAAATTCTTTTCAACACAATGAGGGAATCCAAGTCTTACGAAAAACATTCAACACATAAGGCATTGTATGATGCACTCATGCTGTCAATGATTTAGGATGAACACAAATCAGATAGAATGTTCCCAGAACAACCCAACCAGAGGAAAAGAGACCATGGTGATGATAAAGACAGAGACCCTTATGTTAGACCAAACTAGGGTAAGAAGATAAAAAGGAGAAGAACCAAAGAATCTGAGTCATCCAAGAAGCCATCCACATTCAAAGGTAACTCATCTCCCAAAACCTCAAAATCTGACAAACCTGTGCATGCAGAAGAGTCAGTTGCAGTACCTATATAAGAGGTGATAATGGATGTTGCTGATGATAATGTGGTCAATGATGCTGATCAACCACAAGATGATTCAGTGCCAAAGACAGATACTGCTCTAAGGAATAACTTGTTCAAAAAACCTAGGCCTCCTACTCCTAATCCTAAATGGAATAATGTCCAAGCAGTTGATGATTCTTAAGAACAAACCTGGTTTAATGATCTGCTATCTGCTGAAAAGGATCCTCTTACATTAGATGAACTCATAGCCACTCCTATTGATTTCTCTAAATTTGCAATGAATCATCTGAAGATAGACAAGCTCACAAAAGTACACTTAGTTGGTCCTATCTATAACCTTCTAAATGGCACATACCAGAGTAGCATTAAGCTTGAGTACAACATGAAGGAATGTTACAAAGCTTTGTCTGACCAACTGGATTGGAACAACCCTGAAGGAGATTGTTGTCCCTTTGACTTGAGAAACCCTCTTCCTTTAAAAGGTCATCCAGGTTATCTAATCGTAGCTTCATAATACTTCTTCAACAAGAGGGGGAAGAAAAGGCATGGAAGGGTATGGAGAGTTGGAAGGGGAAATGAGAGGGGTGGACGAACCATATGAATCTGAGTATCGCAAGAAGCCATCCACAAATTCAATAGTACTCATCTCCCAAAACTCAAAAATCTGGACAACACTGTGCATGCAGAGAGTCAGTTGCCTTGGAGTTAGTTACCTTTATAAGAGGTTGATTATGGATGTTGCTGAGTAGTCGGAATGTTGGTAATGATGATGATCAAACACTAGAAGATGTAGTTCAGTGCAAAGACAGATACTTTCTGCTAAGGAATAACTTCGTTTCGAAAAAACCTAGGGCCTCCTTATCTCATCCTAATGGAATATGTCCAAGCAGTTGATGATTCTCTAAGACCACACATTATACATCACATTAAAATGCATTACCCTTAACCAAACCAAATCATCCACTATCCCCAAACAATCAAACACACCTCAAATCCCATCACCACATCTAAATACATCACCCCCCTACCCAATAATTAACACACACCAAACCATTCCCACCCTCTAACTCAACCTAATTACCCCCCATCCTTTAGTCATAACCACACCCTCCCAAAAACATCCCCCATTCAATTCCCCCATACCTTCATAAAATAATAAAATAACATATAACCCACTACCTACCCTAATAGTATACTTATGTGATGTAACGCCCCCCCCCCCCCCCCCCCCCCCCCCCCCCCCCACCACCATCTACCCCAGCTCCCCCCCCACACTTACACAGTAAACTACAACTACTAAAACAAAACAACAATCAACAACCGCAATTCCACAATATAATAACAAGAGTCCCCGCCAACAACGACCAGTCCCACTCGATCTAACCCGAGCACCCAGGTTGCAGTGATACAAGATAGAGGGTAATGAAGCTCTCGTAACTCAAAGGCAAGAGATAATACACACTCTCTCGCGCCCCCTCCCCCCAGGTCCTCCCCCCATGCCCAAAGATTCTTGCCCTCCCCCCCCCCGATCGCCCTTGGACATCCAATCAATCACGTGACCCCACCCCCCCCCCTACCCCCCCCCACCCCGCCCCCCCCCCCCCCCCTCCCGCCTCCAACACCAACTTTCTATATGAATGGTCAGCATCAATAGATTCTCAAAACATGATGTATACTCTCCTCTGAAGATTTTGAGCGTGGTAATTATGAAGGTTGACAAACTTCATAGTTATGGTTATTTGGAGGAAATTATGGTGAAAAAAGCTGATCGACAATTGTACAAGCTCAAAGAAGGTGACTTCATTAATCGACACTTGAATGACATTGAGGACATGCTTCTTCTTCTTGTTCAACACAAATTATTCCATCTCGACGATAGTGAAATTGTAGATTTAGCGATGGCTCTGCATATGTTCACCAGAAGCCTCATCATCAAAAGAAGAGTCAAGGATTTCCAGCTTGGTGTAGAAAGTTACCAGAAGAAGCTCAATATCACCAAGCCCTAAAAGGACTTTCTTGGAATTTCTGCCAAAGAACTTTACACACCATCATTTGATCCACCTGGAGTTGTCTTTGAAGACTTAAGCCACCAGAAGAGACTGATGCGAGCTAATGAGCTCTACAAGTTCTCAGATGGAACGCTCAAAAAAGTTCATGGCACTCTTCACCGCATGCTACTCAATTTTCGATTTGGCTACAACAAAGACATGCCTAGAAAAAAATGGTTAGACTCAGATAAGAGACGATTAGGCAACATGGTAGATCTGATTGATAAGCAAATGCTATCTGGAAAGATTGGTGGGTGTGATGACATCAAATAACGTCTATTTTATAGCATCATTTATCCTATGTAATTAACCCATTTTGTATAATTATTGCAAAGAATTATTACTTAACTCGATTGTATTTGAGAATTGCAGTATAAAGTAAAGTTATGAGTACTTGGTGAATATTAGCAAAAGGCGTGCATTCTGGAGCTTAAACGAAGATATTTTGAAGATTACCATTCTGACAACCAATATGCCGTATCCATCAAGGAAGATACGGCGTGTATGTGCGCTACACACAGCAAAAGACCACAAAGGGAAAACAAATCATTACGCCGTTTCCATGTGACGAAGATATTTTGAAGATTACTATTCTGACAACCAATACGCCGTATCCATCAAGGAAGATATGGCGTATCCATGCCTACACTTACCAAAGACCACAAAGAAAACAAGTCCAATATGCCGTATCCAGGAAAGGCAATACGTCGTATTCAAGCTATACGGGAATACAATATTCTGGAAGATATCAAACGTGGTCCCTACTCCAAGAAACTCCAATACGTCGTATCCAACACATTGGATACGCCGTATTGACATTGACTCCAGACCCTATAAATACAAAACTCAAAAATAAGTTTTAAGTGTGCTAAATCATATACTCAATACCTAAACCACAAAAGTCGATTTTCAGAGGAGAAAAAGAGCAGAAAAGGTCTTACAACGCATTCCAATCCATAGGAGACAACATGTAATTTCTTATACTTTTGTAATCGTTTAGTTTTTGGTATCATTCATTAACTCGGTTAGTTTAGCTTGGCTAAACAATTACTCTTGTATTAATTATGATGTTTAAAGGCTAATACCTTCGGGTATTAGCCATTATTATGAAGATCTGAATGTTTGGTTTTGTTTATATCTCGATTTCTTAATTTATCATTGATTTATTGATTATGTTTATCACATGATACTTGTTTACGTGCTTAAGTATGCGACCTATCATTCAACTGGGTCTAGTTCTACATATTTAATACATTGCAACTTCGATGTTATTTGGGCATAGGCTAAGAGTCCGGGATAGCTCTCCATATAGTAATGCGTATAGGTGGAACAAATAGGATCACTAATAACGTCCTGCTTGCCTGATTAAACTGGTTGTACCGTAGAAGGTAGTGGCTTAGTACTAACTAATAAGTTCTGATCATTGGTATAGTTTGGATTGTGGACTACCACCTAACACAAGTTACCGTTAAGCAGTAAGTGGGTAAAGTCTCAATGAGCTAGGGTTCGTACGACATACACGGTGTCGTCCTCTAGATGAATTATAATCAATATATAAGGATGCTTTATGCGGATGCTTTAATTGTGACAGAATTAATGTGTCTAGGTCTTAGGATGAAGTCCCGCCTAAGTCTAAGAATGATATGCCTCTTCGAGATAAGTAATCATTGCACTGAATAAACAAACCAACTTCTAATCGGATTAATGATGGCTAATACAGTTTTCTATCATAAGGCTCGACCGCTCTTTTATCTTCTGTTAATTTGCTTGTGTGGGTTAAAGTGTCTTAAATTGATTGTAGTCACCACCAAACCCGTGCCAGTCTCTCAGGCTGAAACCCCCCTTTTACCTGTTAGAATTAGGATTAGAACTAACATAGGATTAGCATAGGTTTGACTTAGATTAGAATTAACTTAGATTAGATAACCAAAATATTAATAAATTGAGAGATTTAACCTCGCTTCAAGTGTTCGACACCCTACTTACCACGAATCTACCACCGACCGGGTACACTGCCCGTTAAAGTGTTGTTTTTGGTTAAGTCGGCAAAATATAAATTTAAAACTTGAACTATCATAAATAAACACCACACAACGACACATCAAGTTTTTGGCGCCGCTGCCGGGGAGTGAAAATTAATCTTGATTTTTATTTTATATTTTGGTTTTTAACATTAGATCTAACCCTTAGGATTAGTGTAGTTTAGAGTAGTTTATATTCCTGCTTGTTTGCTTACTCTGTTTGTGTTATACGGCGTATTCAGTTCACTGAATACGACGTATTGATTATTTAATATTTTTTCTAGTAAGATTGTTATAGGATGGACGATTCGAATATTACTATGGAGGAATACATCAGGCTCGAGGAAGAAAAAGCTCAAAAACATGGTAAAGTGTTTAACTGGGAAACTGCTAAGTATGGTAAGATCTGGTATGATGAAGATTGATGCGTAAAGTTTTAATACGTAATAATATCTAAAGTATAGAAAATTCCAAAACTACCCTTGAGGACAAAGGTAGTAGGAAAAATCTTACAAAAATACTACACGTTTTAACCGGTAAGTGATTACCGGGTCGTTTTCCCAAAGATTTATAAAATTGAGACCTCGTTTGTTATTTGGACAATGACTTGAATTGGTTCGAAGATGATTTGTTTTCTAAAATCCTAATAGTGAGCAAATAAAGGGACAGTTTAAATTTAACTACAAAAAAAACAATACGGGAAAGTAAATTTTAACTAAAAACGCAAAACGGGACCTAAAAACCCTAAATTATTAAAATTAAGCCTAAAATGATCGTTTTGGTTTTTATAAGACTTAATTGACAAAAAAGCTAAAACAAATAAAACTAGACTAAAAACGAAAGAGATTTGAGCTTGAAATAAAATTTTGTAATTTAAACCCAACGGAAGCAAAACTAATTTTTCTAGAAACTATATGATAAAAGAAAATTTTCTAAAAAAGAATTATATTTTTTTGACTTTTTTATATTTTTTTATGAATTAAAAACGATTTTAATGAAATTAAATGATTAAAAATACTAAACTATTTATAAAAATTCTGAAAAAATTACGAAAAATAGCTTGAACAATGAGGAATCTAGGAAAAATAAGCTTGGAAACACAGCTTATCGAATAAGCTGAGAAATAAGCCAAAACAGCTTATTATACTAAAATGCCTAAAATGTGTATAAGAAATTAGTTTTGCAAAGAAAGAATGAAAAAGTCCCCAGGGCGCGTTGGTTGAGTGTGTGTGTTGTGAGGTTTATAAAAGGGTTGAGGAAGGTTGAGGTCGTGGGTTCGAGCCTTGCTCACCCACGATTTCCCTTCTTCCCCTTTTTTTTATTTTGCAAAAACCTAAAAAGCAAAATTGTAGAAAAGCTGAAAACTATCAATTTTAATAAAAGCAACTATTTTTGAAACTCTCTAAATAAGCTAGAAATCAGCTGAAAAGCTAACAGATTAAATAAAACTTCTTTTTGAACTTTTATGAAAACTTAAGCAACTAAGAGGCTAAAATAAGCTATGACCTAGCAAAATAAGCAACTTCTAAACTAAACCTAACCTAATAAGCTAATATGAAAAGAAATAGCAAATAATACAAGCAAGAATGAGCTTAAATAAGCTCAGCAGTACTAACTTAAAGTTAGTACTGCTAGCTTTAATTTTTAATGCTGCTTCCACTAAATGACTTAGAAAGCTAAGGACAATAATAAAATAAGCTAAGACTAACTTAATAAACTATTCTAAACTAGAAATAAGCACAAAGAAGCAAGCTATAAGCTGAGGATTCAAAATAAGCACTTAGTGAAAAACTGAAAACCAAACAGACAACTTAGCTACTTTGGGCTTATTTTTAACTATGCAAACAGATCCTTATGGATTTCTAACTTATACTACCTTAAACCTTAACCAAAAAGCTACATGAAACAGCTTTTAAAAATCATTTTGAAAATCAAATGCTTATTGAAAAAGCTCCTTGAAAACTGCTTATTTTCTCAGTTTGTACTGAGTTTGAAGAAGACAAAATGCAATTTTTCAGCTTAAAAACAGATAGACAAATAAGCTATTTTATAGAAACTAAGTTCAAAATGATGATCATTAACCTACAAACTACTTGTAAACTAAAAATCAAATCCTCCTGAAAACTAAATTTACCCTCTGATTTTTAAGATTGAAAAGTGCTACTTATCCCAAATGCTATCTGATGCAGTTTGCACAAAATTGACCCAAATCCATATGAAACTTGTGCAAAGCACTTAAGGAGTTTGTTAAATCTAAAACTTTTTTAAACTCTAAAACTAAAGCAATGAGGAGCCAATGAAACAGCTAAACCGATTTAAGAGCTTAATAATGCTTTTACACTAAACTTGTTCTAAAAATTTTTAGCTAAAACTATCTACTTGAATGAAATCTAATTCAAATCCTTTAAACAGCTTAAATCCCCTATTCTTATAAACTTACTAATGCGGTTTGAATGAAACCAATCTTAAGGACCAAATGGCCTTGGCAGCACTAACTTGAGTTAGTGCTGCCTTGTGCCAAACACCCCTTAAAAAGGCTTAAATCCATTTTAAGCTTATAAATTTGAAAATTTAAAGAACAAGTTGCAAATACCAGATTTCATTAAGCTAAATTAAGACCTAATAAGCAGATTTAAGTAGTCAAATAAGCAAGAAAATCAAAAATACAAATTATGCTAATGTTTTTGGTTTTTTTACTGATTTATAAAAAATAAGAGTTAACTAAGATTCTAAATTAATTAGCAAACAAATTAAGTTTCTAACAACTATATTAAGCATTTATAAGCTAATCTAATCAGCAATAAGCAAAATATAAGTCATGATAAACTGAAATTCAAAGCTAAGATGTAAAAAGGAATTGAGAACTTACAATTGCCTTTGCTCTAAACAAGGCTTATCAAATTGCTCTTATGAGCTATCAACAAGCTCCAGCTTATCCTAGGATAAGCTGGTGGGGTCCTGGAAGCCCATCCCTTATTGGCTTCCCTTCCATAATAAGTTGTGGTACTTTTGAAGGAGGATTTGTGTCTTAATAAGCTTGGTTAAGCTTTTAAGAGCTTAACTAAGCGAATTGTAGCTTATTAGTTAAAATGACAGCTGATTGAGTTTATTTAAACAGTATAGAGAGCATGATTAAACTAGATTACTTAATAATGAAAACATGAATTGAACATTAAGCTTTTATGAAAACAAACTCTTTATTATTAATTAAAAACGATTACAAAGTGAGACAATGGAATTTACATTGATTGTAAAAAACAATAAGCTGAAAAATTAATGATATGCTTAAAACGTGTAGCTACTATTTAATAACTACTCCTAGATATTCAGTGCTTCTTGTGATGTGAGTAGTGAGGGCTCGATTATAGGCTGAGAGAGAAGCTTCTAGGCTGATTAGGACGCTCCTCTTAGTCTTGATCCTGTCCTTTCAATCATTGCCAATCATTGGATGCTTAATCTTAGCCCTTGGATCAAAATGAGCACACGGATTGCCAAGCTGGCAATCCCACTCTTTGGGAGTGAGTGTGCTTCTTTAACACTGAATCCAATGCAAATTTCCCTTTTCTTGTGTGTTTCTTTAATAGCCCGCGTGTCATTCTTAATGGTGTCTTGGCCAATGAGAGGCTTTGGTGACGTTTTGCTTTGCTGAATAGGCACTTTGTACTAAGAATCTTCTGACCACGTCATTAATTGAAAGGGTGTGGGTTAATTATGGTTTAATTTGAGCTGGGTGAATTGGGGGAGACGGTGAACAGTAAAAACTGTTTTTCCCGCCCCCCAAATGTTATACAACTTGTGTTTGACCCGGGGATTTGAGTGAGTTGACCTGGGCTCGGGTATTGGGCCATGGGATTTTGTTATAGCGGGTTAACGACCGTTAGTCCCTTAATGGTTAAGGACTAACGGTGTTATTGTTTTAGGATTTTTAGTGAAAATGAATTTAACAATAAGGCTCTTTTGGGTATTTTGAGGGTTTTGGCATTTTGTGGTTTGACCATTGTTGACCAAGGGTTGACTTTTGATGACCTTTTGCTAGAAACTTCCGGCTCTTGTGCACTCTATCCGTTCCCGTGTTCGTGTTTGTCCGGTTTTGACCGTTTTCTTGTGATTTTTGCAATATCCGTACCTACACATTCACAAACAACAAAATACACAAATACAAGCCTATTTTTGCATATTTTGATCATTTCTCAAAAACAGGGTAAAGTGTTTAACTGGGAAACAGCTAAGTATGGTAAAATGTGATATGATGAAGACATTCATGACCTCAGATCCGTTGAAACCGAATTCTCAGCAATAGCCTTTAATGATAAGATATCACCTGAAAAAACGCTTTCTTGTGAACCCACAGTAAGTTCTCTTAACGATAAAATTCACTTTAGAATTTCATTTGACGATTCCGATGATGAAGATTACACGGTAACTTTAAACAAAAACTCATTTTCTTATTAAATAATTTCTACCAATGATTTGAAAACTGATTCAGAAAATGATAATAAAAAAGTCAATATGCCTTTGTTTTCACCACCCGAGCCTACGGTCAGTTGTTTTGATGATTTAGACTTCTTTAAAGATGTTGAGAATGAATTTCCAGCCATTGTTTACAATGATGCTCAAACGTCTAAATCAGATTTATTAACTGAACCAATTTTAAGCCCTTAACATATCGATGAATTTGATTTGAATGATGAAACATCATTGTCCGAATATGATGAAGAGGAACAAAACATTTTGTACTTTAATGATCTATTCCCCTTCAACATTATTTATACCGATGATTTAAAATCGGAGAAGGACAATGATGATGATAAAATCGATATTAAACAGTCTTCGGGGGGTAATGTAATAAATACCGATGATGGTGCCTATGCACATGGGTCAAATAAGCTTTTGGAAACAAGTCATGATACATCTAATAAATTTTTCAAAACTGAAACTTTTATCAAGGAATTAAATTTTAATATCATGACTTGGAATCATCTTAACAAAGGGATGTCATTCATTTTCCTAATCAAGAATTTGTATGTGCCATTTGGCATCCCGTTCGACCCTAAATTGTTTTATAAGGATGAGATTAAATTGGGGCAAGTCTAACTTAAAGACTTTTTTGTAAACAAAAGTGCTTGCCGGGAGACAACCCGAAATGTATTTTCAATTTTCTTATCGAGTCTGTCTTTCCAGACTGTCTATACGGCGTATCCAAACCCCATGGATATGGCGTATTGACCTTCTGGACGTTATCCAGTCTTTATTTTTAGCACAGTCTATACGACGTATTCATTAAACGAATACAGCGTATTGAGCTATAGGTTTCAATATGGCGTATCATGGGGAATGGATACGGCGTATCGACTTCCTGTACTGTTTTAGGTACTTATTTCGAGTCTAACCAGCGAATGCATGGAGATAGAATTGCATTTGTTTTCTGAGAATTTATACAGGACCTTGCTGAAAAGAAAGCGATAATATTGGTGGAGAATTTACAAATCTGGAGATCTTGAAGTGTTGGTTGAAACTTCAAGGTGGTTGTTCAACATGAAATTTTGCTCAATAAATCTACATGGAGAATCTACCGAGCAAATATCAAGGGAGTTTCTCATTCTAATTCTTTTTAATTCTCGTATTTAATGTTTTATCTATACAATGAGGACGTTGTATAATTCAAGTGGGGGGATGGAATTAGAATGTATACTTGTCTTAATTTTTCACACTAAAATGCTAAATTATGCTCAAATTTAAAAAAATTTAAGCATACTTTTGTGAAATTACTTGTTACATAACCCACACACAATAACCCTTGTTAGATATTGTGAG
>BQNB010189369.1:0-11875 GCA_026074375.1 Tanacetum coccineum | reverse complement strand
CCCCTGCAACAAAGAAAATACTGACACATAGTTTTAGGCATAAAATTAGTCATACTTTAGGTTTCTCAATTACTTTTGTTTTAACACTCGCGGCTCCCCTTAGGCCCGCCAACACGCTTAGGTGCCCTCGCACTCCTTTCTACCATCCAAACAACACAATCAATCTCCTAACAAAATCAACATCAACGCAACTAATATAACATTCATAGATTCAAAGTTTCAAACAACTAATACTAGCCATAATTCTAACTTATTTTAACACGAGGATTGCTCGGAAAGGCTAAAAGTACGACTAATTTGTGTCTAAACCTATGCGGCACTCATTTATTGATTTTTGATAGAGTAGGTCCTCCCGTCCCGGCAACCAACCGGATGGTGACGCAAGTTTAGGCATAAAATTAGTCATACTTTTAGTTCTCTCAATCATTTCTCTTTTAGTATCGGCGGCTCCCCGTGGCTCGCCAACACGCTTAGGTGCCCTCGGGACCCTATTCGACCACCAAACCACCACTAAAATTCCTAAAATACAAAAATCAACATCAACGTAACTACTATCAAATAATACTGGAACATAAACAAACATGATCCATATATTCAAACACCTAATACAAGCCCTAAACAAATACATTTTATTAAAAAAAATATATAAAAAAAAATCAGTTACCTTCACACGCTTCAAACTCACAAAATTCTGAAAATCATCTACCAAACACACACACACACACTAAAAACACACACAGAGAGATATTTGTAGAACGAAACTAATTCTCCATCATTAACATCATATCGTTAGTGACTAAAATGCGCCGGTAGTGTATTGTTCAAAATTATGAAGAAAAACATCGATTAAAAAAACACACACACTAAAACACACAGTGAGAGGTTTTTATAAAAGGTGAAAACAGCGATGAAAATAAATGTGTTCTATAAACGAAGATTTAAGAAGCTAAAAGGAGGATAGGTGCTAAAATGCGCCGGGGAGTGTAGTGTACAAAAAACATTGATCAAAAACAGATACTGAAATAGACTACTAGAGTGATAAAAAGAAATAAAAGAAGCTAAAAGGAGGACTAGTTGCTAAAATGCGCCGAGTGGCGTAGTGTTCGAAACTATGAAGAAATATTTGTAGAAGTTATAGCTGAAAGAAATGCGCCGGGTTGCGTAGAGTTCAAAAACATACTAGAAATATGCAGAGAGATATTTGTAGAAGTGAAAAGAGAGAAATAGAAAAGAATTCTAAAAATGAAAAGATGTAGCCAAAAAAAGGGGTGGGTGCTAAAATGCGCGGGGTAGTGGCCGTACACTGGGGGAGTGGCAGCAATAGGTGCGTGTGTTTGTGGGAGCGAAGTTCATGCAATTTTCAGATGGTTTTCTATGCTTCTTTTAGTATATTTTTTTAGTTTTTTTTCTTGTTAATTTCAATTTTGTTCACATTATTTACACATTGGATTTTTTTTAACTTGTGTATCTGGGAAACAAGTTAACTAAGGTTAATTGTTTGCGTGTTATTTTTCAGAGCTAATGATTTGCACTCTCTTCATTTTGATTTGCACCCTCTATTTTGCCCTTTAATCAATTATACATTTATTGAATAATGCTTTGTCAGATTGTACATTTGAGTGTATAGATAAAAAATAAGAGTGTGCCAAGTCAGTGGCTGTGAGCTTGATATAAGAACCACTCAATCACTGTTGTGAACCATTTTGGGGTAGTTAGATATAGTGTATACTCAAGGATTGGCTGTTCTTTAGTCTTGGCAGCTGACAAATTAGTTATCTAGTTTCAACGGGGTGTGGTTGGGATATGGCAGCGAGATGCTGCATATGAATGATAGTGTGAGAGTTTTATAGGATTACTCTTTGATACTGGTATGGCTTCGTAGCAAGTGCAATTGCATTTTTAGAATAGCAGAACAGCATTGCAAAACAATAAGTATGACCACTGTAGCACTGGCGTCTTGCTTGGTCACGGGAGTAGAAATGTTGCTATTTAGCTCATTAAAGTTGGATGATGAGGAAGGCTAATTGTAGATTTGCGTTTTGTTACGTACATACTATGATACTGTGAATTTCTTTGGTATACTTCATCCTGTGGGGTTTGTTATAGAAAGGTACCTTGTTTTACACTTTAAGCAAACTTTTTGGCCAGGGCATTAGTCTAGGGAGCGTTTGCAACTGCAATATCTAAGCATATAGGTTACAGTCGAACAGAGCAAACATAGCACCAGACACAATTGCACAATTAGCATATGGCAGACAGCAATTCAGCAAAAAATAGCATGGAGCGGCAGTAGGCTAGCCATAGTAATGAGCTATGGTGTGATCAGTTTGAGTGTGTTTTTTTTTTTTTTTGTTTTTTTTTTGGAGGCCGCGCAAGATTGCCAGAGTGCGGCAGCACCATAACTGCGGTTGCAATTAGTCAAAGTTCTCTCGGCACCAGAAAGCAATAAGGCAGCATAGCCACATACAGAAAAAGGTATGAAAGCAAAGCATAGAAAGCATTTGCCGGCAGCCTCAAAACTCGCAATAGGAGCTCTTACTCGCTCTCTTTTTATTTTTTTAGTCGCGCTCGCTTTTTTTTATTTAAATACGCGCTCTCATGGTTGCTGTTTTTTTTCTCTTTTTTTTCCATGGCCAGAAATAAGGGGAAGTTGGGTATTATTTTGTTTTTTACGTCATTTTTTCCATTTTTTTCTTTTTTTTATTGTTTTTTTTTTTTTTTATTTTTCTTTGGTTTCTTTTTCGTTTGGAGTTATGTTTTGGGCTAGTAGGTTTGACCACTTAGTGACTGGCAGCCTCAGTTGTTGTAAGAATTGTTTTAAGTGGCAGTGCTGCTATATTTGGTAAGCTTTTATCAGTCATCACAGCTTTTGGTGCCAGAGTCAATAAGGAGCTATTTGATAATTAGTGTATATGCGAATGCTACTCGCAAATGTTCTTTGGAAATCTGTTTTGGGTAAGGAAAAGGCGCAGCTAGTAGCTCATTATTTCACTATGCCTTATCAATTTTGAGAACTCGCAAAAGAATGTTACAGCTTAGCACAAGCCATATAGCACAGGAGTGAAGCATAATATGGCACACAGCATGCATAGCAATTGCTTAAAGACTACGGCAGGAATATTGTTATGTGACTTATAGGGTGCGATGAAGCCATACAGCAAACTAGTTATGATTTACTCAGAAATAGCAGAATTAATAGCAGATAGCTTTTAGAGCAATAGCAAATACGGTTAGTATTAGCAGCATAAGCAATCAGATGCAGGTGCAGGGCAGCAGAGAGAGCGGGCAGATCACTTGACGGTGTATTGTGCTCCGTGAGTCTAGTCTTAAGCAGATATTTATGAAAAGCAATGTAGTGTCTTCTTAATTTGACGTTCAGACTCTGTAGCTTGGTTTATGCAGTAGTGTGATAAATGCTGGCAGAGGCATTAAAGAGCCAGGCAATGATTAGTTAGTGGGCTGCTACTGCAAAAGTGGCACTATAGTTAAGAAGCCAAGAGCAAAAGCTATATAAGTAGCACAGCAAGTAGGTGTAGAATAAGCCTTAGGTAAGTGTAGGATCCCTCAGTGTGACTTAGAAAGAGTGGTTAGGCAGTTCCGGAGGTGGGCTCCAGCAAATAGGAAGTGCATGGGTTGTTTGGCTTAGTGCTCAATATACATAAAGCTCATTAGGAAGTTGCGTTTATTCGTTTTTTCAGTGGTTTGTGTATGTTTTTTTCTGTGTGTTTTGTTATGGTGTTCAATATCTATTTTTTTTTTATTTTTGCTTTTTGTGTTCTGTTTTTCTTTATTGGTTATTTGTTTAGTGAGTTTGCTGTAGTTTGTGGGAGCGATAACGAAGTATTAGTTTTTGAAAGACGAAGGATGCGAATATGCAGGTCATATGAGCGAATATAGAGTTGTAGAGGAAGTTTCTTATTTTATTCCTGCGAGGAGCGAAAAAATTATTTATTTTCATTTTCAAAAGTTTCTAGCGAAAAATTGTTTTTGTTTCTTTTTGGACTTTTTCGTGTGTTAATGTTCTATGTTTTATATATTATTTTTAGTCATTCTTCCTTTATGAAATACACAGTTTGCTTAATTTTTGTGTATTATTTAAAGATCTTCTGTTTATTTTTGTTTTTTTTGTTTGTTTTTTTGATTTTTTTATATTTTTCCTCCTCTTTTGTTTTTATTTTTATTGTTTTTTACTTTTTTTTCTGTTTTTTTTTCGCCTTTTTTTTTTTTTAATTAGTTTGGTTTTTGTAATTTCGCTCTATTTTTTTTTTTTTCTTTTTTTTTTTGATTTCTATTTTTTAGTTTTTTTTTTTTAGAAACAGTTTGGTGCGTATAATGTTTTTTAATAAATTATAAGTTGACTAGCGGGAGTTGTTGTTAGCGCGAGTTTGAGCTGAACGAAGTAATGTGAGCGTTAAGGTTTAACGAAATGAAATGTGGTGATGTATAGATGAGACTAGAGCTCGGATCAGCAGAGTGTCCTGCGAATACTAATAAGTTGTTAAAGGGAGATGGAATAGCGAAAAGGATGCGGGATATTTTTAGATTGCAAGCGATTATAATAAAAAGAGATGGGTTGAAGTTTTGCCTAAGTAGTATAATCCTAACTGCCCGAAAATAGTAGCGAAGGTGCTCGCGAACATATAGTTATAAGTTGTTGGAGCTTTAAAGTCGAAGCTGAAATGATAACCGGTACTTTAATACACTGCCTGAAGATAAGATGAATACGAAAAGTTATTTGCTCAGATACTCTAGAGTTTTATTGATCATTCTGACTTAGGAAATTCGTCAACTAATAAGTTGTGAGCGACCGTTTATAAAAGATGTTGAGGTAGAGTATAGCGTAAGGTTTATGAACATCATACACAAAATAATAAGAATGATAAAGCCGATAAAAGGGCGAATAGTATTAATATTAATAGTTTTTGTTGGAGGTAGGGCATGCGGAAGTGGCTCGTATTCTCAATGAGGATTGGTAGTTTAGCGGAGAAGTGGTGTTTTGGGAAGCGACGTAGAAATTAGAATAGGTTTAAAAATCACGTAAGTGTGGAATTATCTTAAGCTAACTAAAGTGTGCTACTCAGAAGATACAGCGAAAAGCTTTTCAGACAGGCGTGAGTCGGCTGAAAAAGCGGCGGATTTTAGTTGGCGAATCTTAGAAGGGTGAAAGGCGAAGATAATTAAGATTTATAAATTATTCATAAGTTTAAAGAAGTACCAAGTTTTTAAGTTTCAAAACAAAAGTTGTGCGAAGTTTCCTACATAGTTCATTGCGCATTTAATCGAATGGGGTATTGCGAATATTCTGCGAATGTGAATAAGGAAATAGTAATTTCTACTGCGAATAAATGTATCATGTCGATTTTAAGCTTTGATAGTAATAAATTGAGGAGAAATTTCAGTTTAAATTGTCTGACGATAAAAGTCTCAGGTATTATTGAAAGAGAGAATTAAGAAAAAGTTAGTTTTCTAAAACCTGAGCGAAAAATTGACAAGTAGTAGTTTTATGAAATAGATAGTTTAGTAAAGAGTTTTATAGTTGGTGAGAGTTATGTTCAAAGTATGGTAAGATTAGTAAACAGATCTGAAAACCTGCGAATTACAGAAATAGACTGATATGGGCGAGAAAAAATGTTATAAAAAGTATGAATGAGATGGTCGTGCTAGTAAGAGATATCCGGGACGGGAGCGATAGTTTGTATAGACAAAGTTAGATTTCTAGTTAAGTTTTATCGTCAATATTTTAGTTTTTTTTCAGGCTCAAGCGAAGTAATTTATAAAAATGTAGTTTTGTATAGCCCGGGATAACCGCGTGCGGAAGTAAAGTTCATAATATAGAGTTATCTAGAGAATAAACTAGAGGTCAGTTATCAGAAAAGAAAGTTAAAGTAGGTGGCGAAAGATGCATTTATTAGTGAAGCGAAGTTTCAATTTTCATTTTTATAAAGAGGAGTTTACTGAGCCGCAAGAGGCTGAGAGATAGTATCTAAATGGGCGCGCCCATAGTTGAACGAAGCGAAGATTATTATAATAAATAGGTTGATAGTCGATATTTAAATAAAGTTATTTCAAAAGATTGTATTCAGGACATTTTATAAAGACTTTAGCGAATGTTCAATAGGTAGACTAGCGACAAAGTCGAAAAATGGCGATTACGATATACGTAGTTAGGTTTTTGGCAGCTGTGCTAAATTTTCAGAGCATGATATGGTTTTCGAATGCTTCTTTGTTAGTTTTTATTTTTGTTTTAGTTTTTTTTTTTTTTTTTTCTTTTGTGGTTTCATTATTTCATTATTTTGTTCATTACATTATATACACATGGGTAAATCTCATAATTTTATCTTTTTTTTAAGCTTGAGGTGGTTGTTTTTCTGGGAGAGGTAAAACAAGAGGTTTTTAATCTTTGTGTTAATTGCATATTGTTCATATCTCGTCGTTTGAGTGGGCGGTCTTTTTTTGATGTTTAGTGATCGGGGTCATTTAGGATTTTTAGTTGATTAATTTTTTCCGGACAGCTTTAATATATGAAATGCTTATTTCGCTTTTATTTTCATTACCTTTTGACTTTTAATGTCAACTCTTTCCTCTATTTGCGCTTTTTTTTAATCAATTTTATACATTTATGTGAATAAATTCTATTAGGTGCCTTTTACTTGCTTATATTGGTCGAGGTTTGTACCTTGTGCGAGTTCGTATGGATTTCATTTAATAAAAATAAGAGTGTTATATGTTTCGTTATTGCATTGTGCCAGTCCAGTGTAGAAGTGAAAATATATCTACTTAGAAGAAATATGTCAGTCATGTCGTGGCTTATAATTATGTGTTTTGTAATTGTTGTTTATGTTTCAGATTGACCGTCGTTTTGTAATAGATGTTTTGCTTTTTTTATCAGTTAATAATTTTCAAGGCGTTGTTTGGTTTTTTGAGCTTGGGCTATACTGGACCGTGAGCTATTTTTGGATTCATTTTATGCTTGAGGTGAGTTGATTTTGTTTGTTGTGTTTGTCTTTGATATATATTGTTATTATTTAACTTTGTGAGTAGAACTTCTCGGCTGATTTTTGATATTAAGATTGTAGATGTTCTTTTAGTGACTGTTTGAAGTCTTTTTGATCTAAGATTAAAACCACTCACATTCACTCTTGTTTATTTTTTTTGTTTTTGTGTGATTTTTATAAACTCTTTTGTGTACAACCCTTTTTTAACTTAGATAAGGGGGGGGCCAACTACAAGTTAAAAAAAAAATTTAAAGAAAACGCAATAACATTTAAAAATAATCTATTACAATTATATCTACCCCCGGTTATTTTCTAGAAAACAATATATTTTTTTTATTTAAGCGGGATTTAATACTTTCAATCTATAGTTATCTTGAAGAGGTCACAAAAACGTCGTCACATTAAAATTAAAAGGAAAAAAAAACAAGAAAAAATATCTTTAATGTCATATTTACTTTTTTTTAGTTATATCAAAATAATAAAAAAGTTTTACTTGCTTCGTTTCTGATATTAAAGTTTACATTAATTTTACAAAATAATTATACACTTATTACTGTAATTGCTATAAACATATTATTTGTTTTAGTTTGTTAAATCTTGTTAGTAATTAGTGTAATACTTTTTCTATATTAAGTGTTTTGTCTTCTCAATTTGAAAACACTAATCTTGAGACTGAGACAAAGGGATAAATAGTATATATCTACATGGGTACGAAAAGGTAGTTTAGCAAAGAGGTAATTAGTTAATGTGTACAAGGTAAATTAAGTAGAGATCAAAGTCGGGTAGTTGGTAATGAAGTGTGAGTAAGGTAAGAACAGTATTTTAAAGTAATAAATGTAAGTAGTGTATTAGCTAAAGGGAAGGTTTAATAGGGTAAGTATGTATATGAAAGGTTATGGTTATGAGTTTTTAAGTATGCTGTAACATGTAGTAAAAACAGTCATAGTATGAAAAAGTGGGTAAGTTACTTAGTCCAATGTAAAGTCTTTTAGTAATGAAGGTATAAGGAAGAGAGTAAGTAAGGGGATGGTAATGAATCTACTATTAACTCTTGTGTCTTTAAAAATAATGAGTATGCGACAGTTGCCAAAAAAAAAATAAAAAACAAAATAAAAAATCAAAAAAAAAAAATCAGAAAATATCTTTTTTTTTTTGGTTTGTTTTTATATTTAAATTTTTTTTTTTTTTAATATTTAAAAAACTCGTTATCTCACGTCATACATTTTTTATTAATTAAAATTGTCCTCAAAACACATCTCTCGTTCAATGATTTTGAGGACTTACAGATACATCCTTGTACTATAAAAAATATACGGTCTTTTGCTTGCATATTTTTATTTCTCGTTAATTATTTTACCGAGGTTTCTTAATTTTATAAACGGTTTGCAATACTATATATATAGGAGGGGTGTATGGTTTTATCCTTTAAATGTTTGTCTTATTTTGCCCTTTTTGCGTGCCACAGAGATTGATTGTGACACTTCTACTATTTAATAAAATAATTTTATCGTTTATAATTTTAAAAAAAAAAAAAATCTTTTTTTTCATTATTCTTCGTTATAAAAAAAATAATTAAAATTTTTTTTTATACAAAATCCTTTAAAAAACAAAAAAAATTGCCCTCTTTACAAATAAAAATTATTGTTTCTTTTTTTTTTTTTTAATATTAGTTTTTTTTTGTTTGTTTTTAAAAAAAAATTTACAACCAAAACTTTAACAAAAATAAAAATTCGTACTTTTACAATCTTTTAGTTTTGAAAAAAAAAAAATGTAAAAATTTTTAATTTATTTAAAAATCTTAGTATTTAATAAAGTACAAAAAAAATTTAAACGTTTTGTTAATAAATAAAAAATAAGTTATTTAGATTTTTTTAGAATTATAAAAAAAAATATTAAAAAGTTTAGCGAAGTTTATTTTTTTTTAAAAAATCTTAAAAAAAAGTTTTGTTAAAAAATAAATTTTAAAAAGTTTGTTTGTTAAAAACTACGATTTACGATTTTGGTTCGATTATTTTAAAAAAAAATTAAAAATTTCGAACTTTTTTACATAACTTTTTTAAAAATTTTTGTACATTTTAAAAAATACGAAAAATATTTAAATCTTTTTCAAAAAATTTAAATTTTTAAAAGTGCGATTTTTTAAAAAAATGTTTTAAAAATGTTTTCTAAAAAAAGTACGAAATTTAAAAAAAAATTAAAAATAATCGAACCGAAATCGTACTTTTATAAACTTTTTTTAAAAAAAATTTACAAAACTTTTTAAAATTTTTTAAAAAACTTTGCACTTTTTTTTTTTAAGATTTTGTAAAAAAAATTAAATTTTTTTACGAATAATAATGTAAAAAAAAAATTTTAATTAAAAAACAAACAAAAACTGTTTTTAAGAGAGAAGTGCAAAAATCATCCCTGTGGCAGCAAAAAAACAACAATACCCTCCTATATAGTTGCACCGTTAAAAATTAAACGCTCGTTAATACTTAACGAAAAAAAATTTGCACCATTAGTCCAAGGGATGTATCGTGTCCCAAAACATTGACGGAATGATGTGTTTTGGACAATTATTTAACGAGGGACGTGAGATGGTTTTTTGACAAACCACATGGATGATTTTTGCACTTCTCTCTAAAATAATTGTTCATGTTTTAGTTTAAGGTAGGGGTGAGCATGGTTCGGTTTGGTTCGATTTTTGTATAAAACCGAAACCGAACAAAAAAAATTCGGTTTTTGATCTTTAGAAACCATTCGGTTTCGGTTTTGTGTCAGTTTGGTTTTTCGGTTGTCGGTTTATTTTCGGTTTGGTTTTTCGGTGTCTATACGACTTATCGAGCTTTGCTTTTGCAAAGTCTCGATTTGGAATTTACCATAAAACAAACTTCAACGCTTTAAGACTAATCTCAATTAAGAAAATATCAAAGATCACAACAAATGATAATAAGAAACAAATGACATATAACACCTTAAATAAAAATTTTTATGTTATAAAAGAAACACGTAATAACAACGCTAAAAATCTAAATAAACACTAAAAAAAACTCTATAGAATGAGACGTAATATGTGTATAAAAATGGCATGTGTACTATGACTAGAAGTATATGAATACAAAGATTATTTATCGAATGATATAGTTAATCTAGGAGCTATTCATGTCCTTAGATCTCAGATCAAATTTTTTTTGTTCTCATGTTTATAAAGATCGGTTCGGTTTATATCGGTTTTATTTTAATGCTAAAACCAAACCGAACCAAAAACTTCGGTTTTTCCAAAATTCGAAAACCGAACCATCGATTTTTCAATCGGTTTCGGTTTTTTAGGTTTCGGTTCTTCGGATTTTTTCGGTTTATGCACACCCCTAGTTTAAGGTGTTACAATATAAATGTCAAATCTCTATTTAAACGATGTTTGATAGTAAAGATGATATTTGATTGATTAAAAGTGCACTTACTATAAATTATTAAAGCTTCACCTTGTGAACATGTATTTTATGATTGGTGAAGTAATAAACAACCTTTCACTTTTTTTAAATATTTTCGCACATATATTACTTATTTTAATAATATATTTTACGAATGTGTCTAACAAAACTTGAACTAAAAATATCATGGTTTGTGGACACATTCACGTATCATCTCTAATTCAAACCTTAATTATATAAACATATTAGAGATGGATCTTAAAAGGATACGATAACAGTCATCTGGATATCCGAAGCATGCCACATATATCTCTGTCAAACACTTTTCTTTTCCAACAGAACAAATTTTTTTATAAAGTTAACTAACCCGATGCACATTTAGCTACCCAACCGTATTTTTCAGATAGTCATCATATGATACCAAAAAACTGCTAAAATGTGAAGACAATAAGAAATGAAATTTCAAGATTCTCGTTTGTTATTGCGATATCATACATAACTGGAATATGTGATAATTTAATGTTTCTTTCATTCCACCAGAGACATTATATTTGACGGTAAGTAATCTCTTTTCTAAATATTTTGTTATTTCTTCCGATTACCATTTTAGGGAACATAAGTTCAATATTGTATATTAACATTAAGAAAGAAGTATAATTTCAAGCATCCGAAATTATATTCATTTTTAAACTACTAAATAGACTTTTTTGAATGCCTAATTAAACTTCGGACGTCTGAAATTATATGTTTTTAAACATAATTCAACACATGGGTGAAAAAAATTTGTTTGCTAGTGAAAAAACATCTCCACATCAAAATGAATCTGCAATTCTGCATATTGTTGCGGCTAAATTTAGGCGCTAAAAATGCATTAGTCATTTGAATCGTGCTCAAGCGCATGCATCCAGTCGAATTTGCATATCTTTTTTATGGTGGCTTTCTTAGAAAGGTGGTTGTTAGTTAACAACATAAAAATATAAAAATGTTTGGGAAATAGATAACTCATGCTTATTTTTTATGATGGTTGATGGGTACTGTAATATATTTGTAAGGGATAATTACTTGAAAATGTATCATATTTGTCACTTTTTGTTATTGCGTGTATTGAACTTTTTTTTTTCTTACTGTGTGTACTGAACTTTCAAATTTCGACCTTTGTGTGTGTTTTGTCACTATTTTGCCATTTAAAATGACCATTTTACCCTTCGAATTTTGAAAAAAGTAAGGTTAAAATGGTCACAAATACACACAAAAGTTGAAATTTGAAAGTTCAGTACACACAATACCAAAAAGTGACAAGTATGATACATTTTCAAATAATTAACCCTATTTGTAAAGCATATTAATAGTAACTAAATTGTGTTCATGTTCATTTTGCAAGTTAATAACGAATCAACGTGAATTCGAGTTTCTAAATTCACTCATCGCAAATAGATTAAAAGAACTTTGAAATTGGGTAGAGTGGTT
>BQNB010189367.1:0-11875 GCA_026074375.1 Tanacetum coccineum | reverse complement strand
TGGTAAGGCCTTGTTGTACTAAATATGCAACACTGATCCATCTAGTGCGACTCTTTCTCTTATTTTTTAACACCACCTTTTGGCAGCTTTGTAACCTTCGCATTTTATGTAATACAAATATGCTACGCATGTCATATACATATATAAGGTTTAATAGAATAGAATTCATATACATATATAAGGTTTAATAGATTAGAATTTTCCATTCCATCGTAGCAATTACAAAATTCCATAGCTAATAAGTTGTATATTGTACCTTGACAAATATATGAACTAACATAAATTGTCTAATCTTAAGAAAAATGAGTTATCAAATTACAATCCTAAGAAATCTTTGACATCCTCTTTGTAAATCTCCACTGCGGACTTGATGCATGCAGGCAAGAGCAACGTGTAGCCTGGTCATATTAAAATGATAAATAACATGCTTAGTTTGTTTCCTTTAGTAAAACAAGGGTACTATTAGTAACATAATTATACATATATGCAACAAAATTTGTTCTAAAAATATGCCATACCATTTCACTAGCATTTAAGAAATGACTATCAGTCCAAAAAAAAATTCAAAAAAAAAATCCGAAAAGATTCATTGTTAAATCCTAATATCAAGAAGAATACGTACTAGGAATTTATTGTTTATATTGTCATTTTTTTCTCTAAATGTAGCCACATAGAGCATATTTAAACTAAAATGAAAATATAGACGTACCTTGCACCTTTTCAATATCATACTCCCTCCGTCCCATTTTTATTGTCCACGTTTCCTTTTTAGGATGTCCCAATTTAATTGTCCACTACTAAAAATAGATAGGAAAGTTTGATCAAGTTTACTATATTACCCTTGTTTGAAATTATTATTACAAACTTTAAAGAAAATTTTAATTAATTAGCTAAGGGCAAAACTGTCATTCTGTCAAAAAGTAAGAAAGAGAAAACAGTAATAAATATACTTTTCTTAAACTGTGTGTTTTTTGTCGGGAGACAATAATTTTAGGATAGAGGGAGTATATGAAAACTTATTGTGGGTAAAATTTAAAGGTTGAAAACGGGCACGGTTGAGTTTGGTCATATCATAAGTTGGAGCATGTTCGGGTCAAACTAGTTTTTTATCAAAAGTAAATCTTAGAAAATAGTCCAATAGACTTGAGCCGGGGGGTCAGTATCTCCCTCAACGTAATTTGTTTTCTTCTCGGTTTCATAATGTCAAAAAATCCAATCATAACAAAATTAGCCTAATATGAACAGATAGTGAGACTTCAACATGTAATCTTTATACTCCAATTAACTCTACACATATGAAAGATACTTGAACTATTGCAAAGTGTAGTAATCCTTACCTTGGACCAAACACCGACTATAACTCTTACTCACGAGCTACTTAATGGGTGATTTTTCTGGAGATTAGCATCTAAAACCAACTTGTATCGCAGGTTATGAATTTCGTTACGCACTGAAGTATCTCAGCCGTAAATCTTTCAAGTTCATGTGCTAGCCCAAGCTTGTTCAGTGTATGATCCTCTGCAATAATTCATCAAGCTTGTCAAGCATGTTTGTCAAATAGTTATCCACAAAGGCATTGTTATCATATCTTACATTTGGTGGAGAGGGTACTCCTCCATGAAACCCCATAAATAGTAGCTATATCCACAAACCTTTTTACATCCTTCGCAAAGAACAAAAATTTGACCTCCTCTGACCGCCTAAACAAAAGAAGCATTAAGGAAGTCAATAATTATAATTTCAAACTCACGCAATCGTTTAGGAAAATACATCCTGTCTCTATTGTGCCCCATGTTTCTAAAGTGTTGAAGTATCTAGGGAATCTAATTAGTTTAGTTTTAATATTTTTATTAGTGGTTTTCATGGCTACCAATTTGGATGTATTTCACGAAGGTGCGTGTAATTTAGTTAATGATGATATAGATGATTAGATTTTGACGTTTTAATTCAAAAATTTAATGTAGATGTAGAATGCTAAAGTAAACTTTTACTTGGCTTATGTTCAAAGTTATAAATTGCTAGAACCTTTTTTTTATATGTTGTCAAGAACACTAATGTATAAAATTCACTGTAATTAGTTTGTTGATAATATATGAGACATAAATGTGCAGGGAGTTTTAAAGTTAATTTCTTTTGGTTTTGTGCAAAATGCTAAACCAATATCATCGGTTATGACAATAGTAGTTTATGTTCCGAAACAAATCCATATGTACACAAAAACATTAGTAGCACAAAAGTATACAACTAAATAACTATAAATGCATCCATTTAAAAGAAAGACAATGACTCACTTTCAAAGTCATTATCATATTTCACTTGAGCTATGCAGAAAGCCAGTAAGAAAACAAATTCTGCCCAGTTTAAAAAACTACATTACCATATACATTTAATTTTTGCAAATACTTATTTATAGATAATAATTATTCTGACCAAAAAAAAAAAAAAAAAAAAAAAAAAAAAAAAAAAATCATATAATTTAGCAATACTTATATATAGATAATAATGTAATCCTGACCAAAAAAAGTTAAGCACACTTTATATGCAAAAATAAAAGTTTCTAACTAAATCTAGTTACCTGGAGGATGGTGAAGCCAACAATTTTAAGAAAAATACATGAACTGCCTAAACTAAATTACCATAGTGAATATAGTATTGATGAAAAAACTATGTGATGCAATACAATTAGACAAAATATCAAACAATTTGTATGAAAATATCAATTAACAAATTGAATTCCATTTTGCCCAATTGATAAACTAAACCTAATAGAGAAGTTTTACCCCGTAACCTGTGATGCCGATGAAGACGATGCTTTGTCGGGAGAGTGTATCTGTAAAAATTGAAGGTTGGGGTGATGGAGTGCGGGAGTAATGACAAATAAACACAACGCAGTTGCCTACGGTTTTCTTAACAAATTTAAGGGACGAATTTGTGGGGTTTTTGACTTTTGAGGAGACGGCGGTGTAGGAGGCAGTTATTGCCCAGCCTTCATTGTTTGCTATTTTCATTTGATAAACATGATTTTTTTTCACATTGCTTACAATGCACTTGCATTGCACATTTTTGACCGGATCCGAACTCGACCCGAACTCAAAGCCGATTAAGCTTATTCGGGTTGGGTCTTTTCGAGTAAAAAAAATATTCGGGTCAACCCGATTACTAAATAAGATCATGTATGTGGTATGGAAATTTTGGATAACTTGGGTTCGGGTCGACCTGATTGACCATAATAAGATTTTTGTATTATTTTTTTAAAAATAATTTAAGAAAATTTCTATTTAAAAGTGCATAAAAAAGTTTTTTTTTAAATTTACTCATATTCGGGTTGACCCGAACACGAGTAACCCGAATTCAAATAGGGTCGGATTTGAGTATGAAATTTTTTACCCTTAACTTGACTTTGACCCAGCCGAATTAACCTTAACCCGACCGTCCCGACCCGACTAACACCCATAGTCATGACAAATTAGTCAAATAAAAAAACTTTTCGGATTTAAAAGAAAACTTACATTCAATTTACTATCTCACGGGGTTATCTTAAAGACACATAAGTCCAACACAACTCGGTTAAACTACAAATTACATACGTATACTTTTATCGAAAAATTTAGTCGAAATATCCATTAATAACCCAAATTACTAAATTCAGTTCAAAATGAATTAAGTCGATCAACTATGTCAATTTGCCACTAAATCTCGAGAATGTGTAATAATTGACTTCGGCCCATAAACCAGAAAAAGGTAGCTTACTAATTAATAAGAGTTTGATATCCCAAATTTCAAAAATGCTAGTCGTAATTCATCGAGGCCATTTACCATAGCCTTAAAATCCATAATAACTGATTTGTTTCATTTTCATGGAGGTTTTATGGAGTGAGCTAAAATAGACCAAATATTCGATACAAGAGATACACAAAATGTAGAACCATTTGGCTGGTTGTAATGAGAGTATAACACAAGCTTAAGACCTATGTTAGTGAAGCGACTAAAGTTACACCTTATTAAGTCATGCAACATAGTGACATAAAAAACGCCTCATTCGATAAGTTTTGTTTTATGTAATTAGAAAAATAGTGGTTCTTTAATACATTCATCCTTATAAGCCATATGAGTAAAATTTCATATTGTCCCTTTACAAACACTTGATATCACATGCCATATAATCATACGTGCTATGCTTTCCGTTACTCAACTTAGACATGAAAGCTAACAAGCCACAAGCATGCCTTGCACCTAATGACATGCCATATAAGTTATATGACTAAAATTTACAGCAATACTCTACTTTTTATATCATATTTACTCATATTCCAGTTGACACGAACACTAATAAACCTAATCCAAAACAATCAACCATAGATATTAATATGTTCAGGTTCAAAAGTGTTCTAATTTTATGTTTACCCGAATAGACCAAACGTATAAAAACTCAAACATAACCAACCTAATCCTATTAACGCATGTACGCGACCTTATACTGAATCGGGTCTATTAAATTCAGGTCTATCGGGTTGCGGGTTATCGGGTTTGGTCTATCAGATTATCGAGTTACTTGTTAAGGAAAAAACAAGTTAAGTCAAAGATACTGTAATCAATAGAAAGTATAGAAGCATGCCTAGCAATAAACGAACAAAAAACAATTTATCAATGATTATTTCATCAAAAATTAAACATTTGTTTTGATGACATTATATCTCATCGGGTTTACCTGATTAAAAATTAACTAGGACCCTATCAATTGTATTAGGCTATCGGGTCTATCGGATTGACCCGATAAACCCGATAAGCTAAGTTAGACCCTAATTAACCCTACCATATGATCGTATCGGGTCGGGTCGGATCACCCCATTTGAGACCCCTATAGCCGCCCTAAAATTATACGTAGTACTATACAAACAAAAGGTGGGATGCCTTTTCATAGCCGGGTCAAACTGCCAGAACCCGGTCCGACACATTTTTTTTAAAGTAATTTTTTTTTCAAGAAATACTCCCTCGCACCCGCCGGTTGACCCGGTCCAACCCGTTTTATTTTGTAAATTATATTTTAAAGAAAATTCATTTTTTTCGAAATACCCTCTCGCACTATTGGAGTCATCGGTCTGTTGCAACCGCCCCGCAGCGTAGCACGAGTTTACCTACTCGTTGTTTACAAAAATTAAGTTTTAATCTTTTTAAATTAAAAAGTTAGAACTTAATTTTCGTTCCCTCCCTCTTTTCCCCTATTTTTTTGTCATTTCCCTTCATTCTTAAAAATTAACTAGGACCTTATCGATCGTATTAAGCTATCGGGTCTAGCGGATTGACCCGATAAACCCAATAACCTAAGTTAGACCCTAATCAACCCGACCATATGATTTTATCAGGTCGGGTCGGATCAACCCATTTGAGACCCCTATACCCGCCTATAATTGTTTACAAAAATTAAGTTTTAATCTTTATAAATTAAAAGCTATAATTCAATTTTCACAAAATTTTGTTACCTCCCTCTTTCCCCTATTTTTTTGTCATTCTCGCCCTTTTTGTAATCCCCAAAGCAAAACAGTTGCATCCATGTTTGACCATTTCCCTTCGATCTTCTTTAATCATCCTATTACTTCCTCACAATGTCACCTCATATCTTCGCTATTCATTGTGTTCCTAATCGGGAAAATTACCACAGCCCTTCTGTCCGCGTCACCACTACCATCACCTGCGAGTTACAAACTGACAACACGGAAGTCACCTACGAGCAAAACTAGGTATATATATCTCCATTCACCTTTTTTTGCAAAGTAAACTTCATTTATTGGTTGTCTTTGTTTGCTACTTATGATCTATCACCTTTTTATATCTGTTACAAATTTGCAAATTCTGAATGCCAAGTGTTTGATGAAACGTCTAAATGTAATATTAGCAATAAATTCTATTATGTCTGTGTTTTCTATTCAATGGATGTTGGTGTCTTTCAATAATATTGTGATTTTATATCGTTATGATTTTTTTTAAGTTGACATCAAAATAACATGTCTCTGAATATGTCCACCAAGTAATTATCTAGGTTAATTTCTAACTTGAACCAATGAGAAGCTAGATGACCAAGTGATCATGGCATGAAATATAGAGTTGGAATTTTTTGGAATATAATGTGCATCAACTACAGGACTATTCGTGAATTTTTTTTATGCATTCCCGCACCACTAACTAAAGTTGGCAACTTGGCATGTCTATATCAGATTATCACTCAAATTTGTAGTTATTGATCAATATGTGAATTCTAAATGTTAATCAATACTGAAATCCACAAATTTGCAGCCAAAGAATAAAGGATCAAGCCTTTGAAGTTGATACATACTTGTGCCATATGCATGTATATCTATTGTTACCAGCATCTCAATGCTACAAAAAAGATAGTCCTAAACTCCTGATGTTTGTTACTACCTTGTAACATAACAATCCCCATTATTTGGCCTACTATAGAATGACTTTATTACTGATTAGGTTCTAAAATAAATAGGTGACCATATACAAAGAGTCACAACGCCTCGACTGACCGTGTCTAGGAAGAGTTAGACATCGAGCTATTGTTATTTAACCCCTATGCAAACATGCTCTACAAATATGAGTTTATTTTCTAGCCCAGGTCCAACTCCAAGAGAAAGAAATTCAACAAAGGTTACAAGTAGGCATTTTAAGTTCGGACTTAAATATGTTTTCTTTAAAGGTTCCAAGTAATGTCCCTACCATAGTCGATACAATACTCGACCTTCAAATGTAGATAATCGAAAATGCATGAGTTGGGCGAGTTCTGAAATGAGTTGACATCTGCTTAAATCAAAACTAGTCATTTTATGTGCATATCGTAATGGGACGACATAAAACATTTGTCTCTTTTCTTTTTTATAAATTATGATTGCTTTAATTATGGCTAAAAAAACATCATTAATAATAAATATTTATGAAACTGATTTAGGAGGTTTTAAGCATTAAAACACTTTGCCAATTTAACCCATTATAAAAAGGCTTGTTTAGTGTGCAAGGAAACATTTTTATGCGTGTTTAATAGTTTCTTATTTTTCAGCTATCTTTTGGTCATGTCATCAAGGATGACTAACAGAGTTAGCATTAGCATCTGCAACGATAGCTAACAAGCTGAAGATGTATTTGAGTTGGGTTTGGACCAATCTGATGATGGAAAAGGTATGTGGTATCTATGTGGTGTGTTTATATAGTTCAATATAATCCTTTACTCGTTAGAAGATTTATTGATTCTAAGCTTTTCTTTGTAGTACAAGTGATTGGACGCAGAAGAGTTAGAGTAAAAACATCTATGCCATGGAATAAAAAAATTCAAAGGTATGCAAATTGATGGTATGTTTATGGGAATACACATTTTTAAATAATGGAAAAAAGCCCACATAATCTTTACTAGTGCTTAGTTTCACCACTGTGGAGTCATGTATCAGATCTATGCCATGATTACTTGAGCAAATCTAGTGTGTGTTGGTATGTCTTTTATCGTATTTATCTATGTTTCAGTTTATATAAAGTTACGCACCTTAGTACAAAACACTACCCGAAGCTAGCACAAGTGCAATTTATAGGAGCGACAAGAATGTGTTGAATGCAATTTAACAGGTTTTTCTTATAGTTGTTGCTGTATCTAAATTGTAATTCAGGAAGATAGATCTAGCTGTAGAAATAACAGACCCTCCAGTAATTTTGATTCACCCAATACGTCTTTTTTTCTTGGTAATGATACTCGCTAAACTAATACTTATGCATAAGAATATGGGTTCTTAAATATATTAAATACAACTTTGGCTATATCTGAGAAACATTTGTATATCAAAAGTTTAGTATTGTTATATAGTCTCGTTAACACCGTTACTTTATGTAAACTTGGAATTGAATCCAACTTGAAAAATATTAAAGAACCTTTGATCACACAGTTTGGTGCTCAGCTCAAAATTTAGCTTAGTTGCTAATGCAGGAATGAGTTGCTTATGTTTTTTTCAATAATGACAAGGAAAAACTTCATCTTCAAACGATTTGGTTTGCAATTACAGTTTGGACACGGTTATGGGGATTGGTACTCGGTTAAAACTTTTTTTCTTAAGGTTTCAGAATAAAAAATTTCTCTATTTCATGCCATTAGAGGAGCAACTAATTAATTTCTAAGTATGACTACAAAAATTACACTACTTAGTTTTGGAACATTCTTACAGATTACTGTTTTGTTAACTGTGCAATACTATATTTATAAAATAGATTGTAGATTTATTTTTTGAGAGATAGTGTTAATATTATATTATTAGATCAACCCGAACCCGATTAATCCGACTCGATTTAACACCAACCCAATTAGACCCGAACCCGATAACCTGCTCTCTTATAAGGTCGGGTTGTGGGTCATATTTTCACACGTCAAAACCTGATTCAACCCATTTTGGTTCACTGATAACCCGATAACCTGATCCGATAACACCCCTAGACTGTGAATTTTGAGACTTTATGTCCTAGTATGTTAGGAACCAAAGTCAAATCATTCACATTTAGCGCCTAAAACAGGTAAAAATATACGCTTCAGTTTGTCTCATTGAACTTTGCAACTCTATGTTTTATGCATAAAAATGCTTATATATTTTGGTCCATATTATCTTGTGAAAAAGCATAAACATGCTTCATTTCAACTTTACCAACTAAAATCATTCAACTTTACCACTATAAGTTTGGCAAATTAAAATCATTTGACTTTGCCACTGTTCCTGCTCATTTTATGCTCATTCTATACTTGAGTTTGGTTTTTGGTTTGGATATATAAGCTTTTGTTGTCTGCATACGTGGAATTTTTCTACGAAATGTTTCGGCTCCTTATTCATGAATATTTATTTCTACTTTAGGAAGTAGCTGAAAAAGCTAAGGCCAATTGGGCAAAAAAGAAGATGGTGCAAGTTACAGCTAAAAAAAGTTATGCTATGGTGCATATATATTGAAGTTATATAATTTGTTCGAACAAAAATGTTTAACGGGAAATGAGCTAACTAGAAAGGAGTTATTTCGTGCTTGCTTCTCAAAAGACACAGGATTGCAAAAAATGTCAAAGCTACAAATGCAATTGATGGAGCGTGATGATGATGCTTGATGACTTGAGGCAATTCACTTCTACTTTATTTCTTGTTGCTGCATTTTTGGCTAATGTGTCCGCATTCTGGCTATTGTACTCATTTTGTTGCATTATGGCTACAATTGCTATGGAACTTATGATTTTCATTTTATTGTAGTGTATTAGCATATTAGCCATTGTGCTGCTGCATTAGCTGAAGGAAGAAAGTGATGTTGCACTTTCCCTCCACTTTTTTTTGTATTTTAGTTCATATTGTCTAAACCAGAAACCTAGCAAACTAAACTGGAAATATGTGAGCCGAACAGCGTCCAATGCGGTTCGGTTTTGGTCCAGCCTTTCCACACATTGTGGTTTCTGTTCGGCTCGCGTTTGCGCGGTTCGCTTCGTGACCCAATGCTTAGCCCTTACTTTCTCATATACCACCACAAAAATACTACATAAATAACTTAAGGCGTGATGAAAAGGGTGTTTGGATGTGTATATGCACAAAGTGATCACGTTACTTTTGAATCGTCAGTTTCTTATAATGTACGGAGTAGTTAGTTAGGTACTTCTAAATTTATCAAAAATTATTTCATATAGTGATAAATGAAAATGTTCATCAAAATCTTTAATAGTAAAACATCTTAGTGTCCTTGATCGAAAAAGTAAATAAATGCAACACCATCTGAAATGTTGTGCAACACTTTTTACAATGTTGCATGATTGAATAAGATTTTCAACACTTTAAACCAAAGTGTTGTACTTTTCCTTTAAGAAAATGCAACATTTTTATAAAGTGTTGTATATTACAATAAAAGATGCGACACTCAAAAAATAATGTTGCGTTAGATCCTTAAATGCAACACTTATTTACTAAAATGTTGCTTTATTATTATTGAAGTCTATAAGGCAACAATTTTTAAAAGTGTTGCTTCTAAAATGTTGCAATAACTTCGTTTTCTTGTAGTGGAAAAACGTATACATATGTATAAAACCGGTTGAACCGGTGACCCGGTGAACCGTCAACTAAACCAGGTCAATTAAAAAACTGGGTTTTAAAACATTGATCTAAATCGGAGGGTCTGTACAAATCGTCTGCAAACAGAGCTGCTGCTTGGTGGGCCGTACATCAATTAGTTTAGTTTTCTATTCTATCGCAACATGCCAAACTTTGTTGCATTACACTTATACAAAATCCGTAGAGGATATCCGTCTCATATTGAATCATCACTATATAACCATGCTTGAGTTCGGTATCAAATATTAGTAGCTTGATAAGAAAAAAAAATCGATGTGAAAAGAAGATGCAATAATATTTGATTGCGCCAACACAAAATCTTATATCTCTAGAACAACCTTTTGTGTGGGGTATTTTCGTGAAACTTGTTTCTTAATCCCACATTGGTAAATAAAAGAAGTTTTTCTTACTTATATACTAATGGTAATATGTGATTGACAAAGTTGTACTATTAATTAATATCATGTTGTTGGCCTTTGCCTTTGTCATTGGATATTGTTGAAAAAATAAAAACAATACCGGTGATTAAACAACATCCAATTACAGATGCAAACAATTGATATAAATTTGCACTTTTCTCATTTTGACTACTATAAATAAGTTGTGATTACTATTTTTGTTGTTGGCTTCTAGTGTTGAATGTTGTTTAAAGAATTAAAACAACGAAGAATATACAAATTCTATTGAATGTTGTTTAAAGAATTAAAACAACGAAGAATATACAAATTCTAAGACTAGTGGTACTTCAATTGAACCATTTGGTCGATTTCCACATGACCCTACCAAACACCCTTTTATCAAGACTGAACGGTTCGGTCGGTCAAAAGTTGAAATCAATTGTTTGGTCCCTACCCAGACCGAATAAAATGAAAGTGTTTGTGTGTGTGGGATAGTTTTTTAATTTATTGTTGTGGGGTTGTTTTTGGTTATTAGTGTTCGGTTGCATTACGGGTGTTTGTTCACTGTTTGGTCTAAGAGAGAGAAAACCGAGTTGGCGGTGATGTGGCAGGTTTGATCACGTTGTTTGGTCGGATTACTCTTAATCTAAACTTTTTGTATATTTGACTACACTAAGTAATACTTGTAAATGTTACAACGGGGAATAATTGGTTTTATGATAAATGAACTAACACTAATCAGAATTATACAATAAACTCAAAAAAATAATACGACGGTTAAATAACAATGCATCTATAGTTGGGTAATCTTTTGTGCGGTAAACTCATTTATAACTTTGGGTGTAATAGGTCTAACTTGAACGGCCCATGCCAATCGTCTATAGATTGAGCCATTTGATGAGTCGTGCATAGATCAGTTTAACTAGCCATTTCTTTATAACATTACACAAGATTTTCTTGACATTTTAGCCAATCTATGGAGATTTTTCTAAACTTGTGAAACTTCCCACATAGAGTAAAGAGAACTTTTGGTTGCTTATATATGATGGTGAATACAATTAGAAAAAATTGAGATCATTATTATGTTGTTGGTTTTACATTCGGGATGTTGTTTATGAAAAAAATAAACAATACCTTGAAGTGAAAATCAATTGATATAACATCTAATTTTTTTAATATGCAATATTAACATAGTGAAATAAAGGGCAAATCACATAAAAAGGTACTCATCATCAATTTCAATTAAAGGTTTCGGTCTTTTTTTCTTCTCAATTTAAGGTATCGATCTTTAATCTTGTTCCAATGTTGGACAATTTTTTTTTTGACCAGCGGATTTTATTAAGAAACTAGCAAGAAGCTAGAATTACAGAGAAA
>BQNB010189366.1:0-11875 GCA_026074375.1 Tanacetum coccineum | reverse complement strand
AATCCCAAACAAAACCCGAGCCCGGGTCCTAGTTAAATATCCCGCGCGTCACATTAAATGTATAGGGGTATATATATATTTAGATATTTTCAGAAAATATCTCATACATATATAGATATTTTCTTTTAGAAAAGATCTAGTTTTCATTTTTCTAAATCTAATTTCTATCTCTCTCAAGTCTCTCTTATCTCTCTCACTCTTTTCTACTCTCTTTCTCCTTTCTTGATTCGATCAGTGTGGTTCGACATATGAAGTGTTAGACGGGTTCCTACAATACTTACCACTGATTGAATTCTCGCACAACAACAGCTACCACGCTAGTATTAAAGCTGCCCCATTCGAGGCACCTTATGGCCGAAAGTATCGGTCACCTGTGTGTTGGGCTGAGGTCGGAGAGGCTCGGCTCACCGGTCCAGAACTTGTTCATGAAACGACCGAGAAGATTGTCCAAATTAAGCAGAGAATGCAAGTTGCTCGTGATCGCCAAAAGAGTTACGCCGATGTGAGGCGTAAGCCTTTAGAGTTTCAGGTTGGTGATCGAGTTATGTTAAAGGTATCACCTTGGAAAGGGGTCGTACGTTTTGGAAAACGGGGAAAGTTGAACCCGAGGTATATCAGACCTTTCAAGGTGTTAGCCAAAGTGGGAACCGTTGCTTATAGACTCGAACTACCACAACAGTTAAGCAGGGTTCATAGCACATTTCATGTATCCAATCTAAAGAAGTGTTTATCTGACGAGCCGTTGGCAGTTCCGTTAGATGAAATACACATTGATGATAAACTCCACTTTGTTGAAGAACCAGTGGAAATCTTGGAGCGTGAGATCAAGAAGCTAAGGCGAAGTCGTATTCCCATCATCAAAGTTCGATGGAACTCCAAGAGAGGTCCAGAGTTCACGTGGGAACGCGAAGATCAGTTCCGAGAAAAGTATCCGCACCTCTTCACAAAAACCACACCCTCGAAGAATGTTGCATCTTGAGCCTTGGGACAAGGCTCTCCTAACGGGTGGAGACTGTAACATTTCTCATTTTCAGGTTATTTTCAACTTTAATAAATTCCATTATTTATTTTTAGAGTTTTACGCGTTCGCTTTTAATTATTATCTTATAGTTAAATCGCGTAAACTAAAAATCAACGATCAATGTAAACGGACACCAAACGAATTAAAGTTGACATCAAGCAAGTGTTATATGATTATTAGGAGTATAATTTATAACTTTTCATAATTTATTTTTGTTGGTTACGTAAAACGCTTACGTTTCGCAATAAATTACATTCGGTCGTACCCGGAAGCACCTTTACCTATCTACACTTAAACAAATACCCACGTTTATACCCAATACTCAAAATTTAATTATTTTTCTCACCTATACCATCTTAGAACCGGACATAGGGTTTTACTCATGAAATAAATCCTTTAAACCTTATTAAGTCTTTTATAAATACTTGTAATCCTTACACATTATGTACCTTAAGCTCATGTTCCTAAAGATTGGCTTGTCAAGGTGTACTTGCCCCTCCTTTTGCCGAATCCCTTGTCTAGGGAGGAGGAGAAGTCTCTTACACTTGTCCTCTTAAACCATGTGCTCCCATGGTTTTGATTAAGGTTGTTTCCTAGTTTCCAAGTTACTATATAATGCAAGCCCTAAGTCCTTAACCCTTTTACACATTCATACAAGAAAAACCAAGGCAAAAACCCTCTCTATTTCACTCTAAACCCACGGCACACTATAAACATTTAGGGTTTCATTTTATTTTTGCAACCAAGGTATTCCAAGCATTCAAGTGTTCAATCTAAGGTTACCTAAGACTACTCAAGGTGTTGGGAAGCTTGGATTCGGGTTTAACAAGGATTTATCAAGAAAACATATTTAGGGTTTTCTTGATTAGGGTTTTGATTTTGAAGGCTTGTTTGGGGTTTACATCTCGTGTTCATCATCCTACTTGATTCCTATAAGGTCTATTTAAAGTTTTCAATACTCGTTTATTTATTTTCTATTGTATACATATTTGTTGCATTAGTTAATCACCACCTAGTTTTATTTTAAAGTTATATAAAGTATATAGATTGATTTCATTATGGACAAAGGATATGGACATTTAGAGGGGGACTAAACGGACATAAAGAACTCGAAAAACGGGATTATAACGAACTAGTTACGTAGTTTACAAGTTATATATATAATTAACTTTATAAAAATATTTTTATAAACTGATATGAATAGTATATGCTACTGTTCATCAGTGGTTTAAAATTTTATAAATATAATAAATTGATAAATTTTCTTAATACTAATCCAAGGACATAAGGATCTCGAGAAACGGAACTATAACGAACGAATTATGATGTAAACAAGTTATATATAATTAATTTTATAAAAATAATTTATATAAACTGTGATGAACAGTAAAAGTTACTGTTCATCAGGGGTATAAATTGTACAAATATAATATTTTGATAATTTTCCTTAATACGAACCCACGGACATAAAGAACTCGAAAAACGGAATTATAACGAACTAGTTACGTAGTTTACAAGTTATATATATAATTAACTTTATAAAAATATTTTTATAAACTGATATGAATAGTAAATGCTACTGTTCATCAGTGGATCATATATTTTTACAAACGATGCATTTATAAACGAAAATAATATTTTCTTACGGACACAAGTACGCACCCTTTTATTTAACAAAGTACGAGTTAATTTTTGCTTTAACTTTTAAAGAAGTAATAAAAACTATTAGGTGGTGGTGTAGCTATGCAATATGTGATGTTTTATTTACATGAAATACATTATACACATATACGCCTATAATAAATTAGGTTGCTTTCAAATTGCCGAGGCCGATTCATATTACTTGATTTAGATAAGCGAAAGCCTTCATTCTATCTTTACTTATGTTGGTACATTCATAGCCCGCATTTATACAACTATATTGTTTTACAACTTGGGGTGAGAAACATGCATTGTTTTACATTTGGACGCAAGTACTCTTTTAAACATATTACGATTTGGCCTAAGTAGCTAAACCCACTATTGCCCCACCCTCATAGAACTACCCAATTGCTATTAGCGAGCGCAGAATGTTATGATAGATCTATTAGTATTAGACATCCCCGTTCGGTGATAGAGCTCATCATTTTGAGGTACCGAAACAACGAACGTATACAAGTCGGAACAATTTTGGATGTTTTGCGGGTTTGAACCTCTACATGGGCACATTAGTGCATTAGAATGGCCATATTTGCATACATATATGTTGTAGCTTCAGTGTCATGAGCTTAGTGCATTTCGTAATTAATTTTGAGATATTGTATGTCTTACACTTAGAAATCTTGCGGTCCTACTTTATACAATTACTAAACCTGTGAATTCACCAACTTTATGTTGACGTTTTAAAGCATGTTTTTCTCAGGTCAATAAGGTACAAGAAACAAGGATACATTGGTGGTCGTCATTTTGAAGTCATTTCTATAAAGATTTGAGTGCATTACATTTTGGGAACATTGTTATGTCTTAAAATCTTTACTTTTCATGGATGAACTATTTAAGCTTCGGCTATTGTAACAAACGAATCTATTTAATCCAATGTATCAATTTTAAACGACTCATATAGAGGTCGTTCTCATATCTTGTGCTATTGATCTATGAAGTAACATTCCCCATCCCATATTTCCGCTGCGACCCATTTTGGGGGTGTTACACTTGTAGAGTGAGTGACCTCAAATCAATCTCCTAAATGGCACCTTGCCTCTAGACCTCAATAAGCTGAATTTAAGCTTATTTCCTTATAAGCTTCCAAAGTTAGCTCAATTGTACTCAAGTGATCATGCTTTGACTAAAATTTGAACTAAAAGAGTAAATGAAATGTTTAAAAACACAATTTGACTGAAATTGAGCTTATGAGCAGTAATAAGCTCAATTGAGCTTATTGAGAGCTTAATGAGTAAAATCGACTTAAAATTGAAATCAAAAGACAAATAAACTCTGAAAACTGAACTTTATTTCTCAAATGATGAAGTACAAGCTTAAAGGAAGATAGTACAAGAGCTTAAAGCTGAATTACAAAAATACTTAAAGAAAATGCTTAAAAAATAAGAAAAATACAAACTGAAAAATAAAAGCTACTCACTACTTGTTAGTACTGACAGACCCAAAGTTAATACCGATAAGGAAGATAATAGTACCGTTAGCCCTGATGAAGGTACTGATGATCAAACTGAAGGAAGAAGTGCTACTCCAACCACTCCAACAACTACTCCTACAATGTTTGGAGATGATGAAACTATTGCTCAGGTTCTTCTCAACATGAGCCAAGCCAAAGAAGTTTCAAGAGAAAAGGAGAAAGGAGTAGAGCTTAAGGATGTTGAAGAGACTAAGAGACCTAGACCTACTTCAACCAGATCATTATTGACATTAAAGCCTCTTCTAAAGATTGATCCAAAAGATAAAGAGAAAAAGAAAATTGAAGAGGAAGATGAGTCTGATACTGAATCTGAAGGTATTCCTGAAGCTGAAAAGAAGTTTAAGCAACTTGCTAGGGATAAAGATATGGCTAGAAAGTTGCAAGAAGATTGGGAAGCAGAAGAAGAAGTTAAAAAGCTAGCTGAAGAAGAAGCTATAAAGACTGCCCTTTTAAATGAGTATGATTTTATCCAAGCAAGAATTGAAGCTGATAGACTTCTAGCTCTAAGACTTCAAGATGAAGAGAGCAGTTCACTGTGGAAGAACGAGAAAAGTTCCTTCATGATACAGTTGTAGCTCAAAGAAGGTTTCTTGCAGAACAAAGAGCTATTGCAATCAGGAATAAACCTCCTACAAGAACTCAGTTAAGGAATCAGATGAATACTATATTTGAAGCATGTTGGAAACAAGAAACACTCAGACCTTAAGAGCAAAACTTTTGAAGACATACAAGCTTTATATGAGAAAGTGAAAAGGTTTGATGAAAGTTTCACTACTGTTGGTTCCACTAAGGATGAAAGAAGGATTAAGGAGATGAATGAAGGAGTAAAAACCCTGATCAGAAGAGTTTAAAGAAAAGGGTTGTTGAAGAAACTCCAAACACACACACACACACACTACAGAAAAGGTACCTGCTAAGGTAGATGTGACAGAGCAAGGTACAAAGAAGAGAAAAGGTGGTCATATAAAGATGATTGCAAGGAAAAGGAAAAGACCTCAACCAGATGTTAATAGTGATGATGAACATAGAAAATGCCTGAATATTGTTACATTTGAAGGTACTGTTGATAGTAAAATAATGGAGAGAAAATATGTCATTGCTAGGTTGGATAAGGTATCATCGCCAGATGGGGACTATCTTGTTATCTACAGAGCAAATGGAAAACTTCAAGGCATTCAACTGTTTATTAGAGGTATTGCATATATTTGATAGGCAAGATTTGTTTCACTTGTATGATTTAGTGATGAAGAAGTATTCAGAAATTACATTAGAAGGAATTGAGTTAATTCTTTGGGGAGATTTGAAGATAATGATGGAATCCTCAAAGTAATTTCTGGGATGATCAACAAGATTGGGAGATTGTCACTTGGAGATTGTATGAAGCTTGTGGAGTTTACATACTAGAACTTAAAGATGGGACAGTCATCCATATGTTAGTTGAAAAATGATATCCTCTTTCCAAGGATTTATTGTAAAGGATGCTTGATCTTGGATTGGAAGTTGAAAGAGAAAGTACTGCTGCCCTTGATTTGATCAGATTTATTAAGCAACAGATTGATGAGAATTAATGATGTAAATGGAAATGAGAAGGGATTGAGTGTTGGCTAACCACCACAGAACAAATGGTCATCAGTTCACCATGCTTAATAGGCATAAGAACCGACTAGTCCATAAGCAAACGGCTTGTGGTAAAGACTTCTCAAATCCGTTTATGGTTGACAATTTAACAAAAATTATAGGGTTTTCAACTCACCTTGCACATCAGGTAAAGAGTTAGCATCCCAAGATCTCAAACAGTTTCTTGGTAAAGACTCTCAAATCCGTTGAGTAGCTGATATTTTGCTAAAAACAATATGGTTTTACAATGCACCATACACTGGCAAATGAAGCTATTGGCTAGTCCTAAAAAGCAAACGGTAATTTTGTAAAGACAAATCAATTCCGTTGATGGTGACAGGAGGTTAAGCTTAACAAAAATAAGCGCTTCATGGGTGGCAACCCATGCTTATCCTTATCGTTTTATTAATGAATAAGTGTGTTGTGAGGAGGCTCTCCTCTTCCTTTCTTGTGTTTTGTGTTTTGTTGTATGTCCAGGATTACCCGGATTTGAAGCCTCTCGTGCTCGTGGTTTTGTCCTTCGTTTACTCGATCTTTAAACCTCAGCTTCATTATGGGAATCCAATATCCAAATCTTATCGACTAACGTTTATCTTTAAGCATACTTAATAAACGGCTTAGGATTTACGTAGAGACCCTTCTTAAAATATTAAGGACAATGTTCAATTCTAGTATGGGGGGATCGATTTGATTATGCATGCAGTCGTTGTTTTCACGTAATCCCGTTTTTACTACCAAAATACCAAAAAAAATAAAAAATTTCAAAAATAAAATAAGTGTTTTGTCACAATTTTGACTTTCCTACTGGGTAGAATAAGAATAAATTTTGACTCGATCGAGCGTGTTGAGCTCTAGCTTGTTCCTTAACTTTTAGACCAAGCATTCGCAGATCTTTGCGAAGAATGAGAAATGATAGAGTTAAGTATGAGTTGGATGCTAAACAAGTATTATTTGGAAATCTTACAAGCTCATGTGTGTAATTTGTGGCTTTTTCTCTCATAAGCTCCTAACCGGACTAATAATACGTGCTATTTTTGAAAATTAAACTTAAATCAACAATTTTTGAAATGCAGTCAATAACAATTTTTGTCTTAGTTTAAATTTAAACTTAAATTTTCCAAAAGAAGTCTTCTCTATATATCGTGGTATAAAGTTTAATGTTAAAAAAATAATGATGATGAATAAGGTAATAATATAAACTGTGGACTGATAAAAGTTTACTGCCTCTTGCCGGCTCACAACCGATGTGGCAGTCTTCAAAAGAAAGCCCATAGTAAGAATAATAATCCAAGACTGATAAAAGTTTGCTGCATCTTGCCGGCTCACAACCGATGTTGCAGCTTTCCAAAAGGTCAAGGATTTCAATTGCATCATGGTTATGTTAATGGTAAGTGTAATACATGTGATTTAATAAATATAGGGAAAATTTCTTTTTCTTAAATTTAAATATGCTTTTGAACTAAGACTATTTCGTTTTAAGTTGTGGTTTTTTCTAAATAAGATATGTATAAACGGGAAACCTAAGAGTTTTTGAAACCGAAGGTCCGTAAGTCTCGATACTAGTCTCTGTGGGGTGTCAAAAGCCTGGTCACTTAGCCGCAAGGTTGGGATGTGCCGAGACGAAAGTCGCTACATGGGATGATCTCACCTTCAAACTCATTATTCTCGGGTGGAACGTGAAGCATAGAAATTTTGCAAAACGTTGATCCATGGTTGAAATTCGAAATGGCACATTCACTTAATATATAATAATTGTCGGGAGTGAAAAGTTCACAAGTTACAAATATGAGTAGTGTTAGCATCTTAACTCATATTTAGCGATGATTTCGTTTTAAGCTTGGTTTGGAATAAGTGAAAAGTCGGGAACGATGAATTTATCCTTTTAGGGGCATTTTAGGACTGAAATGTTTCTTGTTCTGTGACCCTAAAGTTATAAAAATAACGAAAGTCAAATATGTTAGTTAGTTGCTTAAAAAAGAAAAATACAAAAAAATGAAAAAAGGAAAAATATAAAAATATTAGTGGTAGTAAGTGTAAATATTTAAAAATGGTTAAAACGGGGTTTTTCAAAGCTATTGGTTCTTTAATTCCCTTTGATGAACACTTAACTACTTTTCAAGGTAATTAGTCGAGGGGGACTGAGATTCTTAGTTTTCTTAAGTGTTTACTTATAGCATTGCGTGAGGAGACGACAATAGTTTAGTATGGGGGATCTTGGTTTGTGCTTAATTACACATACCATTTTCCATTAACAACGGACTTAAATGACCAAAAACGTACCAAAAATGCATTGTATTTGTATGTTTTCACTTATATTGTGTAGGAAACGGATATCCGACAAAAGGACGAAAAATCAAGTCAAAACGGACAAAACCGAGCACGGAATGGAAAGAGCGTGAAGCAAAAGTCAAATTCAAAGCCAAAAAGTCAAAGTAAAGGCCGAAGCCGAAAAACAAAGAAATACTTAATGGGCCCACTCGTACCCATCTAATGGGCCGGGTCAGCCCATTAATGTATCATATGAAGACAAACACCAATAAAAAGGCCCAATCCCCTTTAAACTTATACTCGACCCAAAACTAAACTAAGCCCATACCCCTTTAACACTCGTTAAGCCCAACTCCCTTATTCACCTTAATGTTGTTAGTCAAATAGGGACTGTGATTGCAATTGAACCATACAACCTCAGGGGCTAAACTTGCCAAATCCTTTAAACTTTTACACCACAATGGACTAACCTTGAAATAGAACTATACAAAATGAAGGACCAAACCTGTCATACCACCAACTCTTACCTTGTTTCCCCAAACCCAGTCAAACCAAAACCCTTTATACCAATTTTCCCGCCAAAAACCCTGTACATCCCTTCTACCCACGTGCTACTATTCATATGTCACTCTCACTTCCCCTGCATCCCTACGACAAACACACACCCCCTCTTAAACCTCACACCAGCTAGATGACAAAAATACCTTGGCAATCCCTTGCAAGACCATTGGTTGAAGGTTGAAGACAAAAATATGGATGGCTATGATTCTAGGCTTGGAGAACAAGAAATTTTAAGGGCTAGGATGATGCTTGGTTTCCTCTCACAACAAAAACACAACAAGCACACATGAAAAGACCCTCGAAGCTTATAAAAAGAGAAGAGAAAGGAAGAAAAAAAGTAACTAAGAGTAGAATAGTTTACTTTTAATGTTTTTATGTTTTATGTAATTTAAATCCTGTCATTTACTTTTAAGTCTTGTAAACTTTTACTGTTTTAATGAAATTTAAGTTTTATGCAAAAATTGTCTTTTAAATTCTCTAAAAAACTGTTTCCTGTGTTCTAGCTTATGTGGGTTCTTAAATCTTATTGAAACATGTTTGTTTATGTTTATGAGTCTTAGTTTTAATCTGGTTATACAAAGTTTAAGTTTAAATTTCTTTTTTATAGTTTTAATCTGGCTTAAGGTGTTAATAAGGGTCAAATAAAGTCAAAAACCTGTTTGTGTTAATCAAGTCAGATTTCACAAGCTTAAATTCAGTTTATAAGTAAGTTTAATTATGTTTGAATCAAGTTTTTAGTTGTCTTCATGTTTTTCTAAGCTTAAGTTTTCATAACTGTTAGATTTAAAGTGCCAAAAGTGTTTTATCTTTGATTTTAAAATTCTAGTTATGAGGAGTTGTTTTTCATGTTCAAAAAGTGCTCCTTAATCAGTCTATGATCTGGTAATTATAAGTTTAGCACTGTTTCATCATTTTTATTGGCAATGGGTCAAAACAGTTATGGTTAATCAAGTAATGGGTTAGGTTTTAGCAGATTTCAATCTCATTTTTAGGTAAGTTAAAGTAAGTTTTAGTGTCTGATTTTCACTGAATAAGTAGTTTGTAGTATAGTATTAATCTGTTTCAGCTTATCTTAGTTTTTGGAGCTTATTTACTAGCTTATTTTAGGGCTGCAATATTGCCTTTTGTCTTTACAAAAACCAAAATCAGCATGTACTCAGAGTGAACTGCACATTTCATAAGCCTTTTTCAAGGCTTATTTGAATTTCAAACCATATTTTGTTTGTTGATTCCTGTAGTTTAGAATCCAAGATTTAAGAGCTTATAAGTCACATAACCATAAGGTTCCACTAAGGTGCTTAAAATTAAGCCCAAAAATTGTCCCTTAGGCTATTTGTCTGCTGTTTTTAGCCATTTGCTTATTTACTTTTTTCTAGCTTTTCTGCTTAATTTCATTTGCTTATTTTGTTTAGACTTGCTTGTTAGGTGTGGTTTCCAATCTGTTTTTGCTTATTTGCTTTTCCCATTAGCTTTTTCTTTGCTTATAATTTGCTTATTTTTAAGTCTTACAAAATGTCACTTTTTTAATTTTGCTTATTTTTGTCTGTTTTATAAGTTTGAAAAGGAAAAAAAAGAAAAAAATGTTTCATAAAAAAGGAGAGGCGTGGGGGTCGAACCCATGACCTCCCCCTTACCATAGCACACGCCTTAGCACACACACACAATACCAACTGTCCTAGGGTCTTTTTCAGTTTTATCTTGCAATATTTAATATTTAACATTTAATGTCCAGTTTTTGCTTATTTGCTTATTAGCTTAATAACTGTTTATTGCTTTAGCATTTTTCCAGTTTTATATTTTTCTTGCATTCCTTATGATCTAAAGTATTTTTCAGTATTTTCCAAAAATTTTATAATTAGTTTACTATTTTTAATCATTTTATTTCATTAAAACTGTTTTTAAATCATAAAAAATTAAATAAAAATCAAAAAAATATAATTCTTTTTTAAAAAAATTTCTTTTATCATTTAGGACTTAGGAAAATTAAATTTGCATCCGTAGGGTCAAAATTGTAGAATTTGTTTTTTTAAAGAACAGGCTTAAATCCCGTTATCGTCTTCGTGTTTTAACTTAAATTGCATTCATTTTTATGTTCCCGTAGACTTAGGATTTACTTTCCCATGCCTTACTTATGTTTCCTGTAGAATTAGGTTTCATTTATTTGCCTTATTTTGCTTCCCGTAGATTTTTTAAGTTATTCAATTGCCTTTATTGCTTTCCCGTAGTTTAGGAATTAATTCCCGTGCCTTTTCATGTTTTTCCTGTAGAATTTAGAAAACCAAATCAAATCCTTCTTGTATTCAAGCATCCAAAAGTCAAACCAAAAACGTAACCGTCAATTTCACGCCTCGTTGGGAGAACGACCCGGGTGATCACTTTCCCGGAATCATTTATATCATACCCGTGAGTTTGTTGACCTTTTTCCTAAAAGGTTAACTAGGTTGAATCGCGGTGGTTTTATATTTTGATTAATATTATACTACTATTTGATACTTTGATCCCTAGAAAGGGCGACTATCAGATCCTATGTGCCTTTATCTGTGCTTACGTATTGTCTATCATTGCTATACATATATATATAAGATTTCTATATATACTTGAGACTATTATATATTGCCATATTTACCTTGCCATTTATTTCATCGTTTCTTTATGCCCTGCATGGGTTCATATAAAGGAGATTTATATAAACCTTTGCTTGTGAAAATCATGGCAGCTTCAGCTATTGCTATTTCTTCTGATTCTTCGGATGAGAGTGTGGGATCACCGCCCTTTCGGGTTATTCTTTTTGGTCATATTCCTACTATCATTCCTTCTACTTATGTGGTTGCTCTAGAGACTTCTACTATTGCTCCTGTTATTTCACCTGCCGCTCTTGTGGTTGAGACGACTCTTGTCGCTTCACCCACTGGATTGTGTGGCTTGATTCCCTTTTCGGATTCCAATTCTGATTCACCAGATGAGATGTCTTCATCAGAGCACATTTCCCCGCTACTAGCTATTTCACCATTCTTATGCACTGATTCTTCTGATGGACTATGTTGCTACCGTTGCTCGTTGGAGGAGCAGGACAACAACACGTCCATCATCATCATATGAGTTTCCTATTGCTCCTGTTACAGCCTCGCCTGGGATTCGTCGACGGTCAGCGATTCTTATCCGACCCGGGGAGGCTATTCCTTTTTGTCGACCTTACCGCACCTATGTTAATGGGCCGCGTAAGTTGTTGACTGTGA
>BQNB010189365.1:0-11875 GCA_026074375.1 Tanacetum coccineum | reverse complement strand
CAAAACACCTTTTTTATAAAACATAAGGACCAAAAATGTAAATTTTAAAACCTTGTTTTATAATTAAAAATGAAAAAAATAATAATAAAAAGGGCCAAAAATGCCAAGTTTGAAACTTGTTTTATAAAGAAAAGGCAAAAATAAAACACAAGGGCTGAAAATGCAAATTACCAAAACTCTTTTATCCCTTTTAGTTATAAAACAGCAGGGACCATTTTTGCAATATTACCAAACCTCTTTTATCTCTTTTGTTATAAAAACGGAGGGACCAAAGCTGTTATTTCCCAAACCTTGTTTATAACTAAAATTCGGCCTAAAATAAAATGAATAGAGAGAAAGAGTTGAGGGACTAGTGTTGCACCATCTCCAAAGATCACGTTTAAACCTGTAACCATAAAACAGTACCCTCCCCGTACCCGCCAAAACCTCAAACCCCCATTTCCCACGGTTTCACGCCCAAAACCACCTCCCAAGTACTCTCCCAGCTCACCCCTCACCTTTCCCCACAACCCAATGCCCCTATAACCCTTTCCCTGGCAAAATCACACAACCCGAGCACCCCCTTCAATGGTTGAGATCATGAGAAGTGATATGGAGGGCTAGGATTGTTTGAAGAGTTTCTACACTCCACAGCAAACACATCCCAAGTCAAAGAAGTCTTTGAAGACTTGTATAAAAGAGCCAAGACCAAGCCGAACCACAATAACTTTTTTTTCCTTTTCTTAGTATAAATTTTACTTAAGTTTGCATTTAAAAATTATTGTACTCAGTTCTTTTTAAGTTTTTGTTGTATTACTTTCAGTTTCAATACAAGTTAAGGTTGTTTGAGAAAAATTGCTATTGTCGAAATTTCAAGTATAATTCAAGTGTTTAAATTCTGTTTAGATTGATTGAATATGTGTTAAAAGTTATTAAAGTTCACTTGTAATCACTTTTCTTAGCCTTATTTCACCAAAATCAGTTAAAAAAATCGATTTTTATAAATAAGGGGGTGTTTGGGTTAGTCTCAAAATGGGTCACCATGGGTTTGTTATGGGTCACAAACACTCAGCCAACTTTGGCTGAGTGTGTAGGGTTTATTAAGCCTTTTTAATCACAACTTTTAATTTGAAAATAAGTTTTTAAGTTGTTTCTATATTCTTTCAAAATTTAAATGAGCCAAAATGACCATAAGAGCTTAAGCTGTTGAAACAGCTTAAGCTCCTCATCTCTTGTGTTGTTTAAGTTACAAAAAGCCAAAAAGAGAGACCCTTTGTCCTGTAATTGTGACACACCAAGTCACCAAGTGTGTATGTATGCATGTGTGTTTGTGAAATCAGCCAACTTGTAGCCCCAAAATCAGCAGCTTTAATTAAGCCCTAAGCCCTCATCTTTTGAATATAAGCTCACTAGTCACCCCTTTAATTCTGTTTGTGGTTTATTTTGGCTAATAAGCTCTTTAGAGCTTATTGCATAAGCTCAAAAGAGACCCCTTGTTCACTGTTGTATTTACCCTGGTGCTGAGCACCATTTTCAGCCCACTTTTCTAGCTAATTTAGATAATAAGCCTTAGGATCTTTTAGCTTTTAGTTATAGCTTATTACTAGTCCTTTAATTCCCCATAGTTTTGTAGCTTAACTCCCCTTTTAGCTTAGCTTATTCTAGGCTTAAAGTAGCATTGTTTCTGTTTTATATTAAAACTGTTAATATAGCTTAAATCATTTCTAGCTTATTTTAGGGCTTATTCTAGATAACTTAGCTTATTTTAGGACTCCCCTAGCCTATTTATCTGTCCCCCATAGTTTAGCTTATTTTGTTAGCTTAAACCTCAAAGAAAAAGCAAAATAAGATCATAAGCTTATTAAGCTTTTGCAGCCCAAAAGCTTAAGTTTCTAGCTTATTTAGTAAGTAAAAAGCAGAAGTGCTTTTACAAAAGTTACTCCCCTTAAGCCCCTTTACAACTTTGCTTCTTTGGCTTTTTGATAATAAGCACTTTGGACTTGATTTGTAATCGGGGTAGTGTTCAGGGACCATTTGTGTAATTTTGTCTTTTATAGTTACCTTTGTTAGTCCCTATAGTTAGTTAGCCTGTTACCCCGTTAGTCCTTTTGTCCTTTCACTGTTAGTCCTTTTGTTTTAACAACAGTTAGCTTTAGTTAGTTTATTTAATTTAATTAATATAAATTAGGTTTAAAATTAATTAGTTTAATTACTTTTAATTTATACAGTAAAATTTGGGCATTTTTATATTTTTTATGAATTGTATAACTTTTTTCTTTATTTAATTTTATTTTTCAGAATTCTATTAACTTTTTTATTTTTTGTCTTTTCTATTTACTTAGTTTTTAATTGTATTTTAATCTTATAAATTCATAAAAATTCAGAAAATTAATAAAAAATATTTTTCTTTTTTTGTAAAATTTTCTTTAGACATTTAGTGTCTAGAAAAATATAAATATTAAAGTATAGGCTCAATCTTTTTCGTAAATTTAGTCTTAGACCCGTTTAACCGGTCGTTTTACAGTTTCTTTTCGTTTACATTCAAACAGACCTCCGTTCTAAGTTCTAGTTTCTTAATTTTTCAAATTAAGTTAATTAGAATTAAATTTTGATTTTTAATTTAATTTAGCATTTATTTTCTTAATTTTTAATACTAGGTTTCCCGCTTCCTGACTCTGTCCCCTTATTATTAGTATAGATTTAATTTTAGGACTTCCCTATAACTAATTTTGTTTCCCGTAGTTTTAAGATCCCCATTTCCTTTGCTTGTTTTCCCGTAGATTAAATTAGGTTTTATTTAATTAATTTTAGTTGTAATTATATCAGTGTTTCCATCATATATTCTCCATCATTCAATTTCTCATCAAACCAGGATAATTTTCAATTGCAGCCTCGTTGGGACATACGACCCGGGAATATCTCTTCCGGAATCTTTTTATTATTGATTCTCCCTTATATATTTTATCCTTTTGTGGAATTTGACCTTTTGCCTTGGTCAAGGGCATTCGGTTAGAATCTGCATTAGGGTTGCTATATAAGTGTATACTAACAACGAATCAGTGGTAATCCTGAAGCAGAACTGCAAGTTAAATGTTATTGTGATGCTGGATTCGAGACCGATAGAGATGACACAAAATCTCAAATTGGGTAAGTCTTCATTTTGAATGGGGGCGTAGCTGTATTGAAAAGCTCCAAACAAAGTACTACAGCACAACATGCCACAGAAGCTGAATATATAGTTGCTTCTGAAGCTGCAAAAGAAGCTGTTTGGATAAGGAAGTTTATTGATGAACTTGGCGTAGTTCCTTCAAATGACTATCAGATAAAGATGAATTGTGACAATTCTGCTGCAATTATCATAGCCAAAGAATCAGGAATTCAGAAAGGCGCCAGACACTTTCAAAGAAAATATCATTATGTTTGTGAGTGCATTAAAACTGGCGAAATTGATATTGTTAAAGTTCATACAGATGAAAATCTAGCTGATCCGTTTACGAAAGCCTTAGCCGGTCCTAAGCTTACTCGACATGCTAGAAGTATGGGTCTTCGTCCTGCTAGTAGTTTCTGTCTATCTCTTGTCCGTTTAAAATAGACTGTGAATATATTTTAAATCCAAAAAACCAAAAAAATTAGTGTAACTTCTTTTATTTATTTATTTCCATTTTGTGCATGCGCACTCGATCTCAGTCTCGTGAGCAGCGACCTCCTCCACCAGAAGGAACGCCAGTTGTTATCGAACCTCTTCGTATAGAATACCCATTTCAAGGAAGATTCTACCGTAGAGCCAATGGCTGACACTCGAACATATGGCTCAATTGCTCCAAAGCACCACCGAGGGTTAAGGAGGACGCAATCCTTATTTCCTGAAATTGTGGCAAAACAATTTCGAGCTGAAGCATGGGTTAAGCAATCTTGTCCAGAAAACAAAACAGTTCTTCGGTCATGACAAAGAAGACCCGATGCTAATATCCTTACTTCAACAAGTTCACCTACACATTCGAGGGTCCCCAATGTTCCAATTACTACGATTAAGTTATGCTTTTTCCTTTCTCTATCGAGGGAGCAGCCCGAATATGGCTAGAAAAAGACCCCCATCGATCCATTAAAACTTGGGACGATCTTGTATCAAAATAATCAATCAGTTCTTCCCTCCACATCTAAAACGACGATCTTAGCAATGAGATCACCAGATTTAAGACAAAGGTTCGTATGAATCGTTTTATGAGGCTTGGGATCAGGTTTCAATGTCTACTTGGGGCCTTGTCCACACCTGGATTCTCAGAAATTGCATCAACATTGATACATTATATAATGCCTTGAACATTAATGATCAAGATCAATTGAACTCGCAGCAGGTGGGAAATTTTGACAAAAATGCCTGCGAATGTTTAAAAATCATCGAGAGCAAAGGTCCAAAGTTCGTCAAAACGAGCTAAGGCTGTTGTTTGCCAAGTAAAGTACGAAACTCTTCAACCCAAGATGTTTCATCTGATGTTTGCTGAACTAAAGGATATTGTCCGTGCATTGCTCTTAGACAAAAAATAACAAGCTTCTGCTCCAGCTCCAGCTCCTGCACCTGTCAATGCAGTTTGAGTAAGTGTGTGTTACTTGACGGTGGTGCCCATTCTCAACAAAACTGCTTCCAGCCACTCATAAGGCAAACATTTAAGGGACAACATTTCTGAGTATTGTGTCACAAGCCGCGGCAGATAATTACAACCATGTAGATCCAATTCGACCTCAATTGGTTTAAAATCATATTAGACCTCCAGGTGTTTTCCACACGTTCAGAACTCTTCAAGCTAATAATGCTAACAATTATCAATCGGGGGGATAACTTTAACCAAACCGGGAGAGCTATTTCAACCAAACATGAGGTGGGAAATTTTAATCAGTCCAATTCTCAGTCCGAATCTACTTCATAGTACCCCAGAGTTAATCTGTCATCCAGCTTTTCAAGCCCCCGTTCCTCAGACACACAGTGTCACAAAGAAACGTTTTGACAACTACGTCAAGGCTACTGATGCTTCATGAGAAGAACATGCAAATAACTCAAAATCCAGGGTCAGTGACATGAAGCGAAACAAACAAATTGAACAATAAAATGGCAAAATATGACTGGATATGTTGGCTAAGTTTGTGACTGCAAATACAGCTTCTACTTCAGGGTTAGGGACACTCCCTGGTAACACAGTTACTAACCCTAGAGAAGATTAAAGGGGATACTATCACGAAGGGTGTTGCATTTCAAGGACCTCCAATTCTTCGTCTTCAAGAAATGAAGCCAATTACCGAGGTGACAAAGGACCAGTGCACCTTCTTGTTCACATATGTACTGCACCCGTCAACCTCCGGTAGGGTCCTGAACCAATCACACTCCCAGTTCTTGAGCCCATTGTTTGCTCCTGTGGTTGCTCTGTTGTTGCTCCCGTACCAAATACTAATCATACAGTTTCTTCTTCCATATATTCGAGGCGTGATAATGAAAAGAGCCGTAATTAAAGATAATGAACCAAATCAACAAATTATTTCTCTCTCTTTCCTCCGTGGGGTTGTGGGGGGGGGTGGTGGGCTGGAGGGGGTCGTTTTATTTTCAATTTTTTTACTTTTTATTTTTTGTGTGGAGGTTATTGGCCGTGGGTTATGTGTTGGGTGAGTGTGGGCGGTTTCTTGGGGGGGTGGGGGGTGGCGTTTTGGTAGTTGTATCTGTTGGGGTGTGGGGGGGTGGTGTGAGGGGTGGATTGTGGGTTGAGGGGGCTTTTGGGGGTGGGGGGGAGGAGGGGGGGGGGTGGTAGAGGTGTGGATGGGGTTTGGTGGGGAGGGAGGTGCGGGTAGGGTGGGGGTAGGGTTATTTAAGTATGTTGGGGGTGTCTTTAATTGGGTTATTTGGTTTCTTTTTGTTTTCTATTGTTATGATTACGCTGAAAAATATATGTAATGTTAACCCCCTTCCCCCCACCACCCAACCTAATAAATCACTATTCAACTTTCCCCCCCCCCCCCCACCCAATGTTCCCCCCTTTTTTCCACGGTGTGCGTTGTGAGAAGAGATAAATTTGTGTGATTTGATTATTAGCTTGATTACGGGCTCTTTTCATGATTCACGCCTCGTAGGATATGGAGAGAAACTGTAGGTTTAGTATTTGGTAGACTGGGCAAACAACAGGAGCAACACACAGGAGCAACAATGGGCTCAAGAACTTGGAGTTGTGATTGGTTCTGGACCATACCGGTGGTTGGAAGGTGCATTTACTTTGCTGTACAAGAAGGGTTGATTGGTCCTTTGTCACCTCGGGTATTGGCTTCATTTTGAAGTTCGTAGGAATTGGGAGGTCCTTTGATACTGCAACACCAGCCGCCTCGGGTTTAGTGATACCCTATTAGTCTTCTCTGGGTTTAGTAACTGTGTTACCAGGGAGGGTCCATGGACCCTGAACGTAGTAAGCCTTGGTACCTGGGTGGGTATTGGCAGTTAACAAACTTAGCCAACTATTCAGTCAGATTTGCATTTGATTGTTCAATTTGTTTGTTTCGATTTGCCCCTGCTCTGACCTGGTTTTGGAGGTTCTTTTGCATGTTTTCATTGATAGCATCATTATCCTTGACGTGTTGTCAAAACGTACTTTGTGACACTGTGAGTCTGAGGCAGGTGGGCTTGATAAGCTGGTTGCTGATTAACCTGGGGTCTATGAAGTTGATTCTGACTGAAATTGGACTGATTAAAATTTCCACCTCTGTTTTGGTTGAAATTGCTCTCCCGGTTTTGGTTAAAGTTATTCCCCCGATTGAAATTGTTAGCATTATTAGCTTGAGAGTTCTGAACGGGTGGAAAACCTGGATGTTAATATGATTTGAAAACCATTTTGAGGTCGGAAATTGGAGGACTTACTTGGTGGTTTTTTTAAATAGCTGCAAGCGGCTTTTGACACATACTACAGAAATGTAGTCGCCGATAAATGTAGATTGAGTGGTGGCGTTTTGGTGGAATGGCCACCACCGCAACGTAACACACTTAGCTCAACTGCCTTTGACAGTGGTGCAGGAGCTGGAGCATGCGTGCAGAAGCTTGGTTTTTTTTTGTCTAAGAGCAATTCGGACAATATCCTTTAGTTCAGAAACATCAGATGAAAACAGCCTTGGTGGAACGAGTTTCGTACTTTACTTGGCAACAACCTGCAATTAGCTCGTGTTGTACGAACTTTGGACTTGCTCTCGATGATTTTTAAACATTCGAGAGGCATTTTGTCAAAAGTTTCCATCCTGTGCGGAGTTCAATGAATCTTGATATTAATGTCAAGGCATTATAGAATGTATCAAGGTGATGCAAATTCTGAGAATCCAATGGTCGTGGGACATGCCCTTGAGAGATCATTGAAACGATCCAAGCCTCATAAAGCGAATTCATCGAACCTTTGCTGAAATGGTGATCTCATTGCGAAGATTCGTTCCGTTTTAGAGGTAGGGAAGAACTGATTGATGAATTTGGATTCTAAGATCGTCCCAAGTTTGAATGGATCGAGGGGTTCTTTTTCTGCATTCTTCGGGCTGCTCCCTCTGATAGAGAATGGAAAAAGCATAAGTTAATCGTAGTATTTGGAACATTGGGGAACCCTCTTTGTGGTGGTGTGCTTTGTTGTAGTACGATATGTGCATGCGGGTCTTCTTTGTCATGACCGCACAGGAAGAACTCGTTTGTTATGGACAAGATTGATTAACACCTATGATTGCAGCTCGACATTGTTTGCCACAATTTCAGGAATAAGGATTGGTCCTCGTAATACCTCGTGGGTGTTGGTGCATTGAGAAATGGTTCGAGTGGTCTGCCATTGGCTCTTCGGTAGGATCTCCTGAAATGGGTATTCTATAAGAAGAGGTATCGATACACAACTGGCGTTCTTCTGGTGGAGAGGTCGTGCTCACTGACTGAGATCGATGTGTGCGCATGCACAAATGGAAATAAGTGAATAAATGAAGTTCACTTATTTTTTTGGTTTTTTGGATTTAAAAATATATTCACAGTCTTTGTAAACGGCCAAGAGATAGACAACTAAAGGCCTAATAATCTATCTTACTTCAGGTAGATCTCAGAATGAAAAACGCACAGCGTGAGCGGTAGAGTTGGAATAGGCGAAGCTTATTTCTCTCCTTTTCGGGTCGTAGTGTCCTAGGAACAACCCTCCTTAATATACCAATTTAGTAGTTTGTTAATCAGATGAGGTGGGAGCCGTATATCGTAAGTGACACAGATGGCAAGTTTTAATCTTTAGTTCGTTTGGGAATCAGCAGTTCACGAACTTATTATGTAATACCTTCAGTTGAGAATATTATTTGGTTTTTACCAATTAGTGATTTTTATATTTTTATGGACAATTTTTTTTTTTTTTTGATTTTTTTTTTTTTTTTATTATTTTTTATTATGATATGTGTTAGTAACAAGCTTGCAGATATCCCGCCTGATGAGTATTCTTGGAGAAAATATGGACAGAAGCCTATCAAAGGTTCTCCTCATCCAAGGGGTTACTATAAATGCAGCAGTATGAGAGGGTCCCCGGCAACGGCGCCAAAAATTGGTTCGTGGCTTAGTATATACTTATATAGCAACCCTAATACAGATCCTAACCGAATGCCCTTGACCAAGGCAAAAGGTCAAATTCCACAAAAGGATAAAATACACAAGATAGAATCAATGATAAAAAGATTCCGGAAGAGATATTCCCGGGTCGTATGTCCCAACGAGGCTGCAATTGAAGGTAATCCTGGTTTGATGAGAAATTGAATGATGGAGAATATTTAGATATGATGGAAACACTGATATAATTACAACTAAAATTAATTAAATAAAACCTAATTTAATCTACGGGAAACAGATATAGGAAATGGGGATCTTAAAAACTACGGGAAACATAATTAATTATTGGGAAATCCTAAAATACAATCTATAATAAAAAGGGGGAACAAAAATAGTTATCGGGAAACCCTAATACTAAAAATTAAGAAAATTAAATGCTAAATTAAATTAAAAATTAAAATTAAATTCTAATTAACTTAATTTGAAAAATAAAGAAAACTAGAACTAAAACGGAGGTCGTTTGAATGTAAAACGAAAAGAAACGGTAAAACGCACCCGGTAAAACGGGTCTAAGACTGAAATTTAAGAAAAATTAAGCCTACACTAAATTTTATATTTTTCCTAGACACTAAATGACAAAAGAAAATTTTATAAAAAAGAAAAATATTTTTTTATTAATTTTTGGATTTTTTATGAATTTTTAAAGATTAATAACTAATTAAAACTAAGAAAATAGAAAAAGACAAAAAATAAAAGTTATAAAAATTCTGAAAAAATAAAATTAAATAAAGAAAAAGTTAACAATTCTAAAAATATAAAAATGCCCAAATTTTACTGAATAAATTAAAAGTAATTAAACTAATTAAAATTAAACCTAATTTATATTAATTAAATTAAATACACTAACAAAAGTTAACTATAGGGACTAACAGTGAAAGGACAGCAAGGACTAACGAGGTAACAATATACTAACAGTGGGGACTAACAATTATAACTATAAAAGACAAAATTACACAAACAGTCCCTGAGTTGGACCCCGATTACAAAGCAAGTCCAAACAGCTTATTATCAAAAAGCTATAAAAACAAAGTTGTTAAGGGGCTTGAGGGGAGTCTTTTTTGTAAAAGCACTTATGCTTTTTACTCACTAAATAAGCTAGAAACTTGAGGTTTTGGTGGCTGCAGAAGCTCAATAAGCTTATTGGCTTATTTTCTTTCTTATGGGGATTTAAGCTAACAAAATAAGTTACAACTAATGGGGAACAGTTAACAAGGAGAGGGGAATCCTAAATATAAGCTAAGGTTTCCTAATAAGCCCTAAAATAAGCTGGAAATGAGATAAGCTATGTTAACAGTTTTAAAAGAAAACAGAAAAAGACCTACTTTAAGCCTAATTTAAGCTAATCTAATAAGCAATCTAAATTAAATAAGCTGCTAATCCTAAGAGATAAACCTATAAGCTATGTTTAAAAGCAATAAGAACCTATGGCTTAATATAAAATAAGCTAGATAAAAGGGGTGAAATTAGGTGCTCAGCACCAGGGGAGATAATGCAGTGAGCTTAAGGGCTTTTTGGGCTTATGAAAATAAGCACATCAGTGCTTTTTAGCCAAATCCAAGCACAAACAGATAAAAAGGGCATATGATTGAGCTTATTTCCAAAGAATGAGGGTCTAGAAAACAATATAAGCTGCTGATATTTGCAGCTTAAAATTGAGGGTAAAAAAAATTGCAAAGCTTACAAAGAAATGGGGTTTAGGTTCATTGACTCTTACTTGGTCAATTTGATTATGACAGAACTAAGGTGGCTCTTGAAAGGGGCTAGTAACACTCAAATAAGCACAAACAAGGTGTGCTTAAGCTGTCTACACAGCTGGAGCACTTAAGCTCAATTTGGCTTATTTAAATTTTGACAGAATATAAAAGGCACTTAAAAACTTATTTTCAAACTAAAAATTGTGATTAAAGAGGCTTAATAAACCCTGCACACTCAGCCAAGATTGGCTGAGTGCACTTGACCCATGCCAATCCCATATTGACCCATTTTAAGACTAAACCAAACACCCCCTTAATTTATAAATTCGGGTTTTTATATCTTTTTTAGTGAAGAAAGGGCTGAGAAATAATATAATAAGTGAAGTTTGATCACTTTTAACACTTTTTAAAACAACTTAAACAGATATAATTAACTAACATTAAACTTTAAATTTCGAACATTAAAATAACAAGAAATTCTTAACTTTTATTAAAACTGAATGAATTACAACATAAAACTTTAAAATGAACTGAATTATACTGAATGCTTAAAAGAAAGACTGAATGTAAATTACACTAAAAAAACATAGTAAAAAAATGGTGTGTGGTCTTCGGCTTGCTCTATTTTCTTTTATAGCAGCTCTAAGCCTTCTTTGTTAGTGCTTGTTGGGTGTGTAGAAGGCAGCATACTCAATCCTAGCCCTCCATTCCTTTTTGTACACCATCTCACCATTAAAGGGGTCTCGGGTTGAGTGATTGCCAAGTGGGTATGGATTATAAGGGTATTGGGTTGTGGGAAATGGTGAGGGGTGAGCTGGGAGTGTACTAGGGAGGTGGTTTGGGAGTGAAACCGTGGGAAAGGGAGGTATAAGGTTTTGGCGGTAAACGGGTTGAGTACAGTTTATGGTACGCAGGTTTAAAAGATATGTTTGGAGATGGTGCACTAATGGCCCTCCATCTTTCTTTCTCTTTTCATTTCATTCTTGGCCCCTATTTTCAGTTATAAAAGAGGTTTGGAAAATGACACATATGGTCCTTGTCGTTTTATAACAAAAGGGAGTTAAAAGAGAAGTTTATGAAATGACAGAAATGGTCCCTCTGGTTTTTATTAACAAAAGAATAAAAAGATTTGGCAAATTGCAAAAATGGTCCCTCTAGTTTATAACAGCAGAAATAAAGAAGGGTTAGGGTAAATTGCAAAAATGGCCCTTGTGTTTTATTTTTTTCATTTTTCTTTATAAAACAACTTTTAAAATTGGCAATTTAGCCCCTAAAGTTTTATAAAAAGAATTGTGGGCTTTTGTTGGGCTTGGGTTGTGTTTTGGGCCCAATTGGGTTTGTGGGCTTGTATTGGGCCCAATTGAGTGTGTCTGGGCCCAATAAGGTTTGTGCTTATGTTATTGGGCTTTTTAAGGCCCAATAAGGTTCAGGTGGGTTTTGTGTGTACAATGGCTGAGATTGGCTGTAACTGGGCTAGGATTGGGCCTTCAAAGTCTTCACAGTCTTTGTCAATTGCACACAAATGGGCTGTTGAAATTGATTGAGGGCCCATTTGGTCTTCACAGTCTTCATA
>BQNB010189364.1:0-11875 GCA_026074375.1 Tanacetum coccineum | reverse complement strand
CAGACCTAAGATTTATCTTAGAGAAGTATTGCGATCCTTGCAACGGATCAAATAGGTCGTCTATCCTAGGAAGTGGATAACGATTCTTAATGGTCAACTTGTTTAACTCTCTATAATCAATACATATTCTAAAGGGTCCATCATTCTTCTTAACAAATAATACTGGTTCCCCCCCCCCAAGGCGATGAGCTTGGTCGAATGAAACCTTTGTCTTGGAGTTCTTTGAGTGGACCCCGACAACTCCTTCATTTTAAAAGGTGCCAATCGATAAGGAGATTTCGCGACCAATATTACTCCAAGGACTAACTCAATCTGAAACTCGATTTCTCGAATAGGTGGTAATCCTGATAGGTCATCCGGAAATACCTTGGGAAAGTCTATAACTACAACAATCTCCTCTTGTTTTTGTTCCTTGGCCTTAGCACTCATAACATGCCTCATTTTCTCCTCTGGTCTTTCTCCTATAACTCTAAGTACTTTGCCATCTGGTAGAGGTATTCTAACTACCTTCTCGTGACAAATTATCTCAGTCTTATGGTTGGACAACCAATCCATTCATATGATCACATCAAAACTCCCGTTTCCAAACGTTATCAAATTTATATCAAACACATGACCTTCTATTTCTAGTTTGCATCCCTTAATGACCTTATCGATTTCTACTAGCTGCCCGCTAGCTATCTCAATCTCATAACTAAACCCTAAAGCATTGGGCTCCATGCCTAACAGAGGCATGAAAGTAGTGGAAACGAAACTATAGTCGGCTCCAGAGTCGAATAAAGTCGTAACAAACGCACTCACAGTCCTAGACCTCTTGTTATCATCTCTCACATTCCTATCTTTGCTAGGTTCTCCCTCATTTCTTCTCTTCTTAGGATTCTTTTTTAGTGACCCATTCCTAATGGCCTCATCAATCAGTGTGCCAGCAATCTGTACAGCCTTTCGAATGGTCGTTGGCTCCGTTGCTGCCACCATCCCTTGGATCTGTGGAGCAAGGCCATAAATGTACCTCTTAATCCTTTTGTTTTCAGCGGTAACTAAGTGAGGAACTAGCCTAGCCAACTCATGGAATCTATCAGTATTCGCAGCATGGCCTGCCCCGACCATGGCGTGATTCTACAACTCAGTTTCCAACTTTTGCATCTCATTACTCGGGCAAAATTCCTCCCTATTCAAAGTCCTAAAGTCTTTCCATGACATACCTATAGCGGCTTCTCGTCCTCGGATGTGGATATGAGAGTTCCACCACGTAAGAGCCTTACCAACAAATGATCCAATAGTGTACTTCACTTTCTGATTATCCCTACACCCACTCATATCCTGAACTGATTCCATCTTCTCAATCAAACGGGTATACACTATAGCACATCCTTTACTACTATTTTAGGTTACAAGCTAAGAACTCCTTATAGGTACAACCCCTACGATCGTTATTCTCAATGACATTCCTAACATCGCCTCGGATGTTGTCATTGACGATAATGTCGCTTTAGTTCCTAATTTCTATTTGATTGCTACCTTGGTTGCCTACTTGAGCTAAAATAGTGGGTAGCAAGTTCTACAATTGCTGGGCTATAATTGTGAAGAAGTCAGGGACTCCATCCACACCCTCATTAACTTCAACACTTTGGTCATTTCATTGACCCTTAGGTTTACCAGTTGGTTTAATATTCCTCCTCCTAGGCTCTCTCACTCTTCTACCTCCTCTACCAACTCGTCCACCCATTCCTCCTCCTCGTGGTGCGGCAGCAGGTCGGCCAGCACCTCGGGTCATCACCCTTAGCGGCATTATCCACACGAGGGAGAACATGGGCAACGTTAGGTATGAGGGAAAGGTTGCCATATATATAGGATAACTTATACCACCATATAGATATATATATATATATAATAGATATATATATATATATATATGGCGTGTGTGAGTGTGGTATATATATAATCCATATATATATATATTATGTATGTATAAATGTATATATATGTATATGTATTTCGATATAAATGTATATGGTTAGTTATATATATATATATATATATATATAAATATATATATATATATATATATATATATATATATATATATATATATTTAATATATAATATATATATATATATATGTATAATGTATCTATATGTATATGTATATATATGATATTATAAATATATATATCTATAATGGATATATTTTATTTAAATATATATATATATTTATATATTATATATATAATAATTTTATTATAAAACTTGTAGAGATTGGATCATGAGAAAACCTCATCTCAGTGGAAAACCTAGAAAACCTATCCACAACCGTTGGATCAAACCTTCATCCCCTTTTTCTTTTTTCCTCTAAACTACAGGGACCTGTTTGTTACGTCCTTCATTCTTCAAGGGATGATTTTATAAATGCACACTTACCATATATAATGCCTAAACCTATTTCATTTTTTTCTTTTCTCCTCTCTCATTTCACGCTCCGATCTTTTTTCTCTCTTAATAAATAATACAATTTCTCAGATTCAATAAATAACAATGAACAAACCGACTCACGATGAACAAATCAACAAAATCATCTCGTTATAATTTCTCAGATTCACGTATATCATATTCACGAAATCATCTTGTTATAAATTCTCAAATCGCTAAACAAAGTAAGTTTCTTAACATATTTTGATTTTATTTTTATTAGTTTTGTTTTCTAAGATCAATTATAAAGCTGATATACGTGTTTGCTAGAGTGTATTTGTACTGATTTTTAAGAGTTTTATGATATGATGCATTGTATAGTTTATTTATTTGAATCAAATTTGAGAAAAAGGAGTTGTAAAACGTGTTTACAAAAACTGCACATAAGGTGTTTGATAAAATGTCTGAATGGGATTTGTATAAATGCGATGCAATAATTTTACACTGTGATGCCCTAATTTTTGTGAATATATTTTAGTTACATTATGACGCCCTAATTAATTTAGGCAATAGGATTTTAGATTCGGATGAAGACACTCTATAAGACAATTGTACCGACTTCATGATTGTTGTTACTGTATGTCAATTTTGCATATAATTATGCTTTTCTGTTTGACTAAGAATGCCAATTTAATGCAAAATTTTACTTAACTAAGTTTTTCATGAGCTAAATTGCTTGTATACATGGATTTGTGGGTATAACTAAATGGTTAAAAAATTCACGTATTATATTTGCAGGGTATGCAAAGGGACTATAAATTAAGTTCATACTCACTGAATTCCATTTCAGCACACTTTCTCAATGTGCATGTATTCCTTTTATGTTATGTTAGTTATGAATTTTAATTGCGGAGATCATTTTTCTTATTCATCATTAATGTATTTCGATAATATCAACATGCAAACAGTTAATAACCTTTAGGTAATTAATTGCGGATATTTTGATCGGTATATATAATGCTTGTATCATATGAAGTATTGAAGTAACCATTGTCTTTATCATATTAATGTAATTTATAATAAATGGAAACAAACAAGGGTAAAATTATGGTATGTGACGTGTATTGTTTGCAATGTTTTAAAAGGAACATAAGTTCCTTTCACGTAAATTTCAATTTACATAAAAATCAAAACAAGGTGATGGCAATAACCATAGGACAACATGAGTCAAAGTTTTCTGTTTGATATATAGCATATTGTAAGATGGAATTGCTTTGATCTGAGTTCGTGCTACATATCTTATGATGCCATTTTTATGACCACTTTTTGGTTTTCCTACAAACCTTCCTAGTTTACATGGTACTCTGTATTCATAAGCTGATGATCTTGTGTGCATGCTGATACTTTGAGCCATGAAGTAATATGATTATTATATGTGTTGGGAAATGTAAATTATTTTAATGCTATATTTTATAAATAAATAAAACAAAATAGATGAGAAAAACATTATTAAACCATCATTGTCATATCTTTATCTTTGTAGTACTGATATTCTGATGTTGTGGAATTATGGTCTTTAACATGCAGAAACAGGATGTTCATCATTCAATTATATCCGACCTTCAGAATGGTAACCTAGAGACAAGACGGAGATTGGCTATGTATTGTCTCAAGGTGTTATTCTTTCAAAAAAAGCAGTGAATAGGTTTTTAAAAACACAAGCTTAACTCTTTAAATCCGACATTCTTCACAAACATTATACAATAAAACGACAAACACATTTTAACACACCGCGCCTTCGCAAAAAGCACCTGAACCACGACCTGAACCGAAACTGACTGCCCGATACCACCCTATGAACACTTCGACAAAAACACAATCAAAACAAACACCCCAAAAAACAACGCTAACCGAACACAAACACTATATCCCCTCGAACAACACTAAACCACCAAAACACACCGACCCAAACATTGAAATGTCACCCCATCCAATCTGTTACTAAAAACCACAAAAACCCCAACACAGTCCGAACAAACGCCTCTACTCAACTACAACAAACCTCCGCCAAAAACCAACACACTTCCAACACATCAGAACCAAAACAACAACAAAAACAACCAAGCCAAAAACACATTTTAACGCACCCGCATGTGTACACTCACAATCTAAAACAACAAAAACTCTCACACAACCAGTCAAAAGTCTCACCGCAATCGCACACACACCTCCACCCCCAACTCAACAAACACAACTCCCTCCACGCACAATACAAACGCTTAGTCGTTAACATGAATACGCCAACGCACCCCCACCCCCAAAAAAAAAAAAACCACACGCAAGACACACCCATATCCAACCAAAAAACCATCACCAACACAAAATCCACCACACAACACCAAAGCGCGGCAAACCTTCCACGTACATCCCATCAACACTCAAAAACCACTCACGTCCACTACCGCCTAACCCCCCCCATACACTAACACGACCCGACCTGCAACCCGCGCTACACCAATAACCGAATAACCGAACCAGACCCCCCAGCTACCCATACATCAACGGGCACCCTACGCCAAAACAACACCCTAACAAGGATGACGACACCAACCGATGCCGAATCAAAACAACCAACCAAACAACACCCATAAGAAACACCGAAGCTGTCGCGACACTCAATATCGAACTCAAACCACAACAATAACCCAACCAACCATCTCCAACCATGTAGACGACCAACTCTCACATCGCGACAACAAAAACCCAACCACAATAAACCCAACCGATATCCGACCCCCGACGCACGCCCCACCACTACCTAGGAAAACAATCCCGGTCCCCCCAGTCCGTCCACCCCAACGTCCATCACCTTTCGAACCTTACACCACCACAACACTAAAACCTAGAGGCACAACAACTACCACGTTCATCCCTAACCACACCGAAACACACCACCCGCAACACCACCATCGCGGTGACACCCTACAAGCCGTCCAAAACAACAACGGTACACCAACTGACAAAACGACCTCAAACAACACTTTTACCCACCCCGTAAACACAGAACGGCAGAACGGCTTCCGCAACACGTACCCCGATACAGATCTGGCATGATTAACGGACCACACGGCGAACTTTTTCTCGCAACAAACATCCTCAACCCAAAAACAGTCCACACCCTAAGGCCGCGGCCCCCCTATACACTACGAAAACACCTAGTACCCCTTACCCAACCCCCACGCAGAACCACGACCCAGAGCCCTAACCCGCCCTCATCTGTACACGGCCGACGCCCAACAGATTAGCCGACCACCCACCTCCGCACCCCCACATAACAACAGCGCCAGTGTTTGCTTAAAAGGAACATAAGTACCTTTCACGTAAATTTCAATTTACATGAAAATCATAACAAGGTGATGGCAATGACAATAGGAAAACATGAGTGAAAGTTTTCTGTTTGATATATAGCATATTGTAAGATGGAATTGGTTTGACCTGAGTTCGTGCCACATATCTTATGATGCCAATTTTATGACAAATTTTTGGTTTTCCTACAAACCTTCCCTGTTTACATGGTACTCCGTATTCATAAGAAAAACATTATTAAACCTTCATTTAATATATTTATCTTTGTAGTACTGATATTATGATGTTGTGGCAATATGGTCTTTAACATACAGAAAGAGGATGTTCGATATTCAATTATATCCGACCTTCAGAATGGTAACCCAGAAACAAGACGGAGATTGGCTGTATATTGTCTCAAGATGTTATTCTTTCAAAAAACTCATGAATGGTTCACAAGCTTAACTCTTTAACAGCTTCTCAAACCTTGATATCTGACCTTTACGTACAGTAATTTTACATTGTGATGCCATAATTTTTAAAACCATGATGCACTAATTTTACACTATGATGTCCTAATTTTTGTGAATAGATTTTAGTTACAATGTGATGCCTAATTTTTTTGAATAGATTTTAGTTACACTAATTTTTCTATAAAGTTGTTAATGGTCGACTATGGTTATCTTTTCAGGCCAATGGATATCAGTACCAAAAAGCCAGTTGGTAGATTTTGAGAAATCATTCAGGCTCCTAAAAAGGTTAATAATGTTATAATTGTCGTTATATTTTTGAACTAGTTCAATTGCAGCTTAGATTTTGATTTCTCACCTATAGATTTTTCATGCAAGTTTCTTAAGGCGTAACTTGAATTTGAACCTTATCTCATATTTCGCACGTTAGAGCAACTGCCCAAACGGATGTTCTAAAGTGCTTCAAACAGATGCACTAAAGTTCATCAAACAGATGCACTAAATTTACGTTATTTTTTATCATGTTTACCTTTTGTGTGTAATTGCCGTATTTACGGATGTTTGAACATTTGTGATTATACTACTTATAATTGCTTAAAACCAGTGTTTGTTTGATGTTTTTATATAATAAAGACATGCATGTTTTCTAGGCATGAGGTGGCCAAGTTTTGTTTTAATTTATATGGTTACATTTTAAGTGTGTCTCTTTGTGGTTTCCATTTTTCAGTTCGGTTAGAATCATAAGTACTAAACAGATGCACTGTTTTTGCACAAACTGATGCACTATTTTTTACACAAACTGATGCATGTAATATAAGCAAAATAGATGCACCAAATATGCATCATAACTATAAACAACGCGCATCATAGTTGTATTAACATGATGCATTTGTTTTATGTAATACTGATGTGCCATTTTGTTGTGATGTCAATACTTTCTGAGCGGCGGTGTGAACACATTAGAAAATGAAGATGCCCTAACAGATGCCCTAACTTAAACAAACAGATGCCCTAACTTAACAAAAAACAACTTAATAAAGGTTTTTTTCTCAATAGAAATTATCTATACCGACTTAAACGATGTCACTTTTATGAACTGAAGGGAGTCTATTATTATGACAAAAAATGACGTAATTATTTTCAAAATCTTGGTTGATTTGATTATTTTATCTCAAAATAAAATAGAAAAGCTTTGTTTGGAATAAGAAATATCAGCTTTGATGTATCATTACCGATAAATATGTTGTTTAGGATTCATCAATTAATTTAAGAACATGTTACGATAGCCTATCTATTTTTGTGTTGGAGAGACTTCTAAAAGCTCCATTTGTTACTTTTAAACCATCATATTATATGTTCTAAAATGAACAAAAGTCAAATTATTGGCTGGTTAAGTTTGGAGGTTTTACAGGATTTGGCACACTCGTGTTCGTATAAGACTATGCTTCATTAGTAACGAGGGTGCGTTTTATTGGCTGTTAAGTTTGGAGGATAAACAATAAATTGGCACATCACGATTATCGTAAAAATATATGCTACCATTAGTAACGAGGGTGCGTTATTAGTTGCATGCACTATAATATATAAACGGATGCACTAAAATATACAAACGGATGCACTAAACAAGTCATTTAAACGTATGTTGATATGTAATTAAATAAATAATTTTAAAAGTGCCTACTTCAAAATGGTAACAGTAGCCAAAGTTTTCCTACCAATATCTCTCATTTGAAATCAGTTTGAAACAATAAACAACAAAAAAATGCAGTTGGTCATATCAAAAAATTCAGATGCCCTAACAGATGCCTTGATGTAAACAAACAGATGCCCTAACTAATTAAACAAACAGATGCCCTAATTATTTAAACAAACAGATGCCCTAACTAAATATATGACGGCATTTTCCAGAAGTTGATGGACAGAATAGGTGGCATTTTAAGGCTCAACAACAGTGTTAGAATCCTTTGTAGATGGAAATACAGAGGTCATCATCATGCGGTCATGATACTCATCTCTAATCTTCGAGATCAAAAGTGTACCCATACCAGAGCCTAGAGCCTGTACCACCTCCAAGATAATGGCACACCTGAAAACCTGAAAATCAAATACCATGAGCATCTTTCCAACCAACGATCCGTGAGACCAAACTGATCCACATATATTTATATATCACTTTATGCGTAAAACGATAACAGTTTATCCAAAATCTTTTCATTTATAGCAAATCACATTTTTATATACCACTTAGATTATATCAAGGTAACCACCAGTAACCAAAGTTTACCTACCAATATCTATCATTTGAAACTAGTTTGAAATAATTGACAACAAAAAATGCAGCAGATCGTATCAAAAAATGAAGATGCCCTAACTTAAACAAACATATGCCTTAACTTAAACAAACAAATGATGTAACCTAAACAAACATATGCCCTAATTTAACATACAACTAAGCATACGGCTAAGTAGACTTCAAAATATTGATATTTGCCACGCATTATCAGACAATTCAAGAATTTTTGAAGTATCCACTTTGAAACAAGAAACTTCGCACTAGAAACTTATTCACTCATAAAGGAGTGTTTGGAATTTCTTATTAAAGATGCTTATTTCACTTGCAATTTAAAAAAGTTTGAATAAGCAAGCCAAAATTTAGGATCGTCATTACACTTTTGGAATTTAATAAGGATAAGCAGTGTAAGTATAATTTATTATCAGACATACAATAACAAGTTCATCTAGCAAAAAGAAAAGTAAACAGTCGAGCTAAACTTGTAGATAAATATTGTATACCATATCAAACATCATCTTGTAAGTCAAGCCAGACCTAAAAGTCAAAGAGGTAAAATAGTTATCTTAAAAATCCGAAAATTCTCAGATGTTACATACATGTCCCAAGATTCGTAAAATACGCAACAATCTTATTTGGAGAAGAAGGTCTGCAATGCCGACAATGTCATATTAAGGAGCATCAATAAGACTAAAAAGCATACTAATTAGTAGAACAATCATTACGAGTTCAACAATCATTATGCAATATTCCATACGGATGCCTTAAATGATACACTGATGCCCTAATACGGTATTTTTATGTGTGAATCTTTTATAAGAAAAAATGCAGATGCCTTAACTTAAACAAACAGATGTCCTAACTAAATAAACAAACCAATGCCCTAACTAAATATATGACAGAATTTTTCACGAGTTAATGGACAGAAATGGTGGCATTGTAATGCTCAACAACAGTGTTAGAAACCTTTGTAGATGGAAATATGGATAAGGTCATCATCATACGATCAGGATACTCTTCCCTGATATTTGAGATCAAAAGTGTACCCATACCAGAACCTGTACCACCTCCAAGATAATGGCACACATGAAAATATGCAAATCAAATACCATTATAGTCTTAAACTGATGCCCTAATATAGTCTTAAACTGATGCCCTAATACATTCTTAAACTGATGCCCTAATACACTCTTAAAACATATTCCTTAAATAAACAAATTGATGTTTTAATACCATGATGCCCTAAATACAGTCTTAAACTGATGCCCTAATACAATCTTAAACTGATGCACTAAAACATTGTTAGACTGATGTCTTAATATACTCTTAAAACTGATGCCCTAATACATTCATAAATTGATGCCCTAATACACTCTTAAAACATATTCCTTAAATAAATAAATTGATGTTTTAACACCCTGATGCCCTAATATAGTCTTAAACTGATGCCCTAATACATTCTTAAACTGTTGTCCTAAAACACTCTTAAAACATATTCAACAAACAAACTGATTCCTTATTATAATATTAAAACACATGCTTTAAACAAACCAACAAACACATTACCTAACTTTTTCAATTGTTGCACTAACCACACAAACAAACAAATACACTAACTTAACAACTAATCTTATCATAATAAGAGATGCAATAACACATTTTTTTATATGCACTAGTGACACAAACAAATGTTGTAACAATTCACGTGACACTCAAATCATGCGCTAACACTTAATTTAGATTCAATAATCAAAGTAACATATTTACTAACTTATAACATGATGCTCTTATTATGTTGTAACACATCTTAAAACTGATGCCCTAATACATTCATAAATTGATGCCCTAATACACTCTTAAAACATATTCCTTAAATAAACAAATTGATGTTTTAATACCCTGATGCCCTAATATAGTCTTAAACCGATGCCCTAATACATTCTTAAACTGATGCCCTAAAACACTCTTAAAACATCTTCAACAAACAAACTGATTCCTTAATATAATATTAAAACATATGCTTTAAACAAACAAACACATTACCTAAGTTTTTCAATTGTTGCACTAACCACACAAACAAACAAATAGGCTAACTTAACAACTGATCTTATCATAATAAGAGATGCAATAACACATTTTTTATATGCACTAGTGACACAAACAAATATTGTAACAATTCACGTGACGCCCTGATCATGCGCTAACACTTATTTTAGATTCAATAATCAAACTAACAGATTTACTAACTTATAACATGATGCTCTTATTAGGTTGTAACACATTTTTTGATCCATTAATGACAAAACAAACGCTGTAATTAAGTGATGCCCTAATCAAACTAACAAATGTGTGAATGCTTAGTTCAGATGTAATAATGAAACACATTCAGACATTTTATCAAACACATGGTGTGCAATTTCAACCAACACATTTTTATGCATTTTTTCTGCCAAATGTGTTTCATATTAGATAGAAAACATGTTTATATGATTATAAACTTACAACAAACCTTAAAAAATAATAAAATCATTGATTTAAAATTAACTAATTAGCAAAATTAGTTTACTTTCAAGTTAAATCTGACTTATTCCTCATTGTGAGATGATTAACGCTACAAATTACATGATTAGTTCTATAATTAATTAGTTAGGGTTTGTATTACCTGAAAGATGGAACGGTGCCGCCACAGTCGGTGACTGTTATGGTGCTAACGGTAACAGAGGCGGTGCAGTGGTGGTCGGAGGTGCGACCGTTTTGGTCGGTGTGGTGGTGGTCGGAGGTGCCGCCACCGTCGGTTACTGTGACTGTGTTATGAGTGTAGATCTGATATGTGTGTATGTATGTTATGGAACGATAATGAGATATCTGTAGTGTATCTTTTATTTTCAATTATTTTTCATTTTGTACCCTTAAGTTTGATAAGTTTACAAAATCTACCATGTAGTTTGGTTTTCTAGGTTTTCTACGAATATAAGGTTTTCTCTAGAACCCATCCCTATGTACATATATATACATATGTACATATATATGCACATATATATATGTATATACATATATATATGTATATACATATACATATATATGTATATACATATACATATATATGTATATACACATATACATATACATATATATACATATACATATACATATATATATATTGTGGAAACCAAGATCTGGACTCAACTAGGGTAATATAACAATGATTGATAAGCACAGCGGAATATAAAGAACAAGAACACAATCATGTTACTAATAAGGTTTTCTTTATTAAACACAATAAAGAACTAACTACTACTACTACACTACACACGCTCTATGCGTTTCTCAGACTCTCATTGGAGAAGTCTGCTATGAATGGATG
>BQNB010189362.1:0-11875 GCA_026074375.1 Tanacetum coccineum | reverse complement strand
TTCACCTTGCAGTCTTCGGTACAGTTGCTACGAGAAAACACTGATTCAGTTCGCTCAAACCAGCGGATAAGTCCAACAGCTCCTTCCGTACCTTTGAAGTTGATAGGTTGGCAGCTCATGAACTATTTGTAGCTACATTTTCTTGCTACAATCTGGTGGTGTTATTAGTATTTTCCATGTTAGCGGCTTGTGCTTCTAGAGCTGCAGAAAAAATATCAGCAACTAGTTTCTTAATGGCAGCCTGAGTCATGGTTGGTGCTTCAGATGTTGACGTCCTTTTGGGAGGCATTCTATCAACATAAGATAACACGTAATAAGAATGATATCACAAGTCTTAAAATGATTAAAGTTCAAAACTAAACATTGTTACAATAGTTATATCAAAATCATAGATAATTCATATCAAATAAGTACCTATGATTTATTTAGAAATCATGGTATGATTCATAATGATGGAGACGGAGATGATGATATAAGAGAAGTTGTTTTAGGATGGATATATCGGTATTGTTATTTATACCACACATCCCGTGGCTAGGTTCTATCAAAAGCTATAACTAGTATCTAATCTAGTAGTCTGATGGTCCTTCCTGGCTGTTTTTGTGTTCATAGATTGCATTCAGAAGACTTTCCTTGTCTGCTTGGTGACGAACTTGGATTTCTTTGATGATTTGTTCTAGATTAGCAATCCTGAAGCGAGCCAGAGCAATCTTACTGTTATTTCCCATTTGCTTCCTTTAAAGTTTAGTAATTTAAGTATGAGACTCTCGGAGTTCAGCTTCCAGATTGTCAAAATCTTATTGTATGATCACCCGACCATTTCCGAGATCTTCTATTTTGTCTTCTGTGTGCTCAATGCTATCGAGAGAGAGTTCATCTATATGATTCAAAATTTCCTCAATTTGCTCCTCGTAACGTTCCAGACTTGTCTTACGAGAGCTTTCTCCTATCTCAAATGCTTGAGGTAGGGCAGAAGTAGAGGAGGATGATCGGTCACGACCTCGTTTCTTAAGTGACAATAATCCTCAGGTAAGAAAGTAATTCTGTGAGGATATAAACATTGGAGATAGCATTGAAGATGGAGGCACAATAGTTAGCGGTGGAATAGGTGATTCTTTAGCATAGTATGCATGCATGACCTTCATATAGGGGTCATCATGAAAAAGTGAAAGAGTTGGTGAAGCTATTGGAACTAAACCAAATGAGTTATTTGAAGAGCTAGAATAAGTTTTTCCTGGTGAAGCTGGGACATAGTCCGGGGAAGCCAGAATATAGTCAGGAAAGTTAGAGGAAAAAGCATCCTCAATATTAGAAGTAGGGTGGCTGGGAGAAGACATCGTTCTGTTAACAACCCAGTGGTAAATAACATAAGTTATTTATATAATAGTATAATAGTTATGTACTTTACATACTATTCTGGAAGATGTAGTGGCACGGAGGACTTTCTTAGATGGAAAAAGAAAAGTAGTTATAGTTAAGGTTTCAACCTTGTTCTCTATAACCTTGGCTCTTGATACCAATCTATAACACCCCCATTTTTGACATATAGCAGCGGAAGCTAATCTGGGGTATTATTTCATAGTATAACAGTCATAATCATAGAAAACGACTCAAAAGAGATGTTTTTAAAAGATAAGTTATCATTCATTATTTCATCAGAGTTTTTACAAACAGAGGTCCCAAAATCTACATGAAAACATAAAGTTTGAATGATAACAGTTTAGCCATCTTTAAGTCTGTGCCATTCCGTGCCATAAGTTGCTCAAATACACAAGATAAACATGCTAAAAAGGTCAACACAAAGGTTAAGTGATATTCATAGGTTTATGGTAAACAGTTTGAATACAAGTTCAATAGTGGGTTACGTTGTTATACACCCATAAGTGTAATAATTATAATATGTACAATTATTATAGAAAACAATATTATTGCCCGAAGCTCATGCACCGAGACCTTGAGATAATCAATAATCACAATAAATTGCCCCAACAGGTGCCTTTGCCAAACACCCGCATAGTGTTTCAAATGAAGTGCGTTTGGTTTCCAGAAAGTATAGGTACATCAACGGGGAAGCTCAGTCCCAAATAGATCTACTCGCGCTTACTCTAAAAAGTAATTAACGGTTCAAGATAGTGGGGTCTTAATGGCAAAAGTAAGGACTTAGGCAATAATATATCAGGATAGCATACAGTTGGAAAAATACTCGTATTCATGATTTATAGCATGTATCCCCCTCGCGGGTTTATGAAAACATTAGAAGATTTAAAATGCGAGGCTATGAACTCACCTTAACAAGGGAAATCTGATTGATGGCAAAAGTATATAAAGTGAAAGTAACGGCTTCGTCACGCAACCTGGGGTAATATGTCAAGTCTTAGTGTGATGGTTTATGTTTCAAAACTTATAAAGTTTAACGTATGATTTAAGTTCATTTGGATACCAAACTTTTATTGAATAATGGGGGACTCATATCCACCCTTCATTTTCATATGATCCAACGAATGAGATTAAATTCACAGTTTACACTACAAGGGCTATTTTGTCCGATATAAATTAATTTTTTTTAGTAACCGTCTCATTTAATTCACACACATAGTGTGTGTTTTAGCTTTGATCTATTTTTTATCTCTCTTCGACCAACGAATAACTTAACTAACAAAACAAACTTATCGATTGATCATCGTCTTTTTCAATCGATCATTTTTTACTTCAGTCGATCATATCCTTCTTTAATTCATTAATATCAAGTTAGATTTAACTGATTTGTTTATATTATATTTTTTTATTTTTAGTTTTTTTTTTGAATAAGCTAGCTTACTAGCTTATTTTGATTTTATTAACCAGGTTTTATGGATTCTAGCCATTCCAATGCACGATCTATTGTTTCTCATAATTCTGTTTCGTCTGATGTTGTTGTTGGAAGTTATGTTCCGTCTAGTACTGTTCTTAATGCTTTTACTAAAGAGATTGTTGCTTATGAAAATGATAGTAATGAGACTCATGCTGTTAAGAGTAAGTTTATGTTCATAATCTTTTTTTATTCAATTTGTGTGCTTATTTTATCTGAATTAAGCTGTTTGTAACTTATTAGTTATTAATAAGCAGACTTTGTTTATTATTTGTGATATCATATATGATATCACATCTTTTATTTATTATATATATTATTTTTGATATCATATATAATATGACATGTCATATTTCATTTGTTTTAGATATATTATATGTGATATCATATATGATATCACAGCCTGTGTTTATAATATATATAATTTATGATATCATATGTGATTTTTTTCATTTTCTCTTGAAACATCTTACTTATTTTTTTCATTTTCATTTTATTTTTTTCAGAGTTGAATGCGTTGTGTACTCCTGAATCGTTTGTTACTCATTCTAATTTTGATACTCCTGGTGGAACTGTTTATTACATTCCAAAAGTTTTTGCGGATGTTTTACTAGTTAAAGGGACTGTTTATGATTCAGTTGAGGATTGTGTTGTTGCATATATGCAGTATGCTGCAGAAGCAGGGTTTGTAGTTAGGCGTTCATGTTAAAAAAGAATGTTGAATGGAGATGTTAAACAAAAGTATTTAGTTTGCAATAGGATGGGTTGCCCTAAAGGAATACACGTAGACACACTAGATTTAGGTAACAGTGACAAACAAAAGAGAAATTCAAACCTTCATATAACTGGATGCAAAGCTCATGTTGTGTTTAATTTGGATACTTGTACTAGAAAGTTTGTTCTGCATGTTTTTGATACTATTCATAATCATAAACTTAAACGTGAAGAGTATAAGCGTTTGTCAAAGACAGAGAAGCAGTTGACTTATATGGAGCACGCGTTTATTGTGAAAGCTGCTAGTGTGAACATAGGTGCTTATGTTTAGGGCTTAGGATTAAGGGGTTGGGCTTACGTTTTAAGTTTAGGGTTTAGTTTTTTTAGTTGAAAGTGAAATTAGGGTTTAGGGTTTGTTTTAGGGTTTAGGGTTTTAGATTAGGGTTTAGGATGAATTAGGGATTAGGTTTAAGGTTAAAAGTTATGCATTAGTTCTTGACCTTGTACGAGAGTGGTAGTAGAAACAAGTTATTTAGGAGAATATTGACCTAATTTAACTTTCTTGCAGTATTGACTTGTACAATGAGCTTTGAAAGTTGTAACTTGATTTAGAAAGGAAAATGATATTCAAATGTGGTGCATGATACTTGTAACTGCTTTAAAGGCTTGTACATTCATTTTATTTGTATACTTACATATAATTAGGGTTTTGATCATAAACGTTACGTTTAATGCTTGTTCTGATATAACGTTTTGAAAAGTAAGTTAATATGGATAATGTACTTTGTAAAATAATATTAAGATATAGACATTGAAATTTTAGGATGGTTTACATGTTGTATAAATAGATATAGTGGCATTGATAGAGCTTGCGTGGCTCGTTTACTTTAGGTGATGAAGAGTACGTTGATAATTGGAGATAAAGCAGTAAATTTAATTGTAAAAAGGTGGTATATATAATAGATGGAATATTACAGTGCATCTAATTTAATAGATGATATTTACATGATGAAATTGCGGGTGTTATATTTCACTTCTAGAAACCGATTTTTATATAAGGGTTTTATAGGCTTAGTTTTGCTAGGTTCATGACAATTAAGGTAAATCTTTAAATTCTGAATTTACCCCAACATTACAAGTCTCTAATTCCTAATTCGTAAATGATAAAAATACGAGGCTTTTGCCTACGAAAATAATTTTGAGTCTATTTTCCAGAAATGTGGGGCCCACTGCCTAGAAAGATTCAAAACTTGGGTGAAATTGCCATTTTACCCTTCAATACAAGTGTAGATTATTTTCTGGATTTTACCTTTTCACCATTTTTAATGTATCTCCTAAACCGTATGTATGTAGATCCCCAAACATGGGGCAAAATCTAAGTTAGCTCAATCCAGGTCTATAGTTTTATTACATTTTTTAGTGTTTTTGTACAGATTTTTGGACTTATTATGATTTCAAAATGTGGTGTCAGTTTTTGACTAGTTTTATTGAAATGGTTATAACTCATTCATCCGACATAGTGACGGCCTCATCCAAATGGCCACATGAACCTATTACATTTTTCTACAACCCTATCAACTTTTACAGATCTTTACAAGCCAAAATATTTCATTATACACTTATATAGTTGTTGGTTTAACTTTACTTAGAAAAATGTGACTGATTTTTACAGCTTTCAAAAACGGGCGTAATTCGAAATCTGTAGATGTTATTAATGCAAGGTTAGTGGTAGATGAAATCTCTATGAGTCCTATAAAGGTACCATGATTCCCTTTAAAAATTTAGTACAAAATTTTGGTTATGGACCCGTTTACTAACAGAGTGCATATTCTAACTAGTTTTTACTAAATTTTGATAAAACTCACTCTCACGGAGGAGTTATAGCCCTATCCAACTCACCACATAAACCTTAAACAATTTCCTACAACCCTCATCACTTTTTCCAGGTCTTATAAGCCAAAAAGAATTCGTAAACATCCCAACAACCTGCTGTAGCAAGACAGTCCCAAAAATTCATTTCAAAAACCAACTAAACACTATTTTTATCCTGCCAAAATCCTATACAATGCCACACTCATTCATAAATAAATTTCTAGAATCAAGAACCAAAATGCATGGCCAAATCAAGAAGGAAAAATGAAGAAACAAATAAATAAACTTACAATATTGAAATTAACATTAGAGAATCAAAGACAAACACCCTTCTTGCTAGCATATGATTTTTTCAAACAGAACTCAATCTAAACAGACCCATAACTCACAAAATTATGTGTTTCTTGATATCAAAATGGAGCTTATAATACAAGGAAGATGACTAGAATAAAAGTCTTGAAAAACCCCAAATAATGATGAAACCCTATATCTTGAATCTTGATTAAACCTTGATAATAGATAAATTAAATCTTTGGAGCACCTTGGATAACCTCAAAAATAAACCTTGCATACTTGGAATTGAAGAAAAATGGAAGAACAAAACCACCTCTACATGGTGGTAGTGTATTGCATGACTTAAGAACGAGAGGAAGAGGAGAAGCTGAGTTTTTTTTATCGTGTTTGGTGTTGTGTGATTTTGGGACGGTGTAGCCTTTATATACAATAAATCTTTTTATAATATATTATATCATTATATATATATATATATTTTATTTTGTTATTTAATATTTGTTGTATTTATTTATTGTAAAAGTGTGAAGGTTAAAATAAAGGATAGGCTTAAATACAAAGTCTTGCAAAATTTGACTTTAAAATGTGAAGTGAGTCGAAAAATGATAAAATAAGAAATCATGAATCACCAAGGCATTACATGGGATCATTAACCTACTAAGGATACGAAGATGGATAAAATCCTAATTACGGCTCAAGCTTAGCTAGGAATAAGAATTTCCAAATCGAGCAACTAGTAAAAGCAATAGTTTTACTCCACAGTACAAATAGAAATAAAACACGGATAATATTGACCTTGAAAATATGAAGTGTCACAATGATTTAACTAGAACCAGAGGAATCTACCTAGGGAAACTCTAATAAATAGATTAGTAGTCCTTAGGTGTGATATAAAAAAAGAGGAAAGTGAGAAACGGAATGAAGGGGTTGAAGAATGAAAAAGAAAAGTTATGTAAGGGTGAAAAGAAATGAGCCCTCCATAAACTTAGGCAGAAACTAAGCTAATGCATAATCTATCATAAATCACAAAGTTGATTATGATATTGAAGACAAGTCATCATAGACCCAATGATGCAATGCACAACCCTCCTAGCTACTCAGGCTTCTCTCAAAAGAAGTTTGTTTCATTTCTTACGGAGATCAACACGCTTCTGTCAAATTTCTCATTCCGAGATCGTTGATATTGAAAAGGTGGCAGTCCGCTCTAGCCTTCGATCACCAAATAACAAATATGCACTTACAGAGTTTAGAGCCAACGAGATCAATCAGTAAATATCATTATAACACAATTCCATATACACGTGTTGCTCATAATCAAGAACACAAGTTGTACAAGAGTCATGTACAGACGCAAAGTAACCTGTGTGAAACAATGAGAATTGATGGATACTTTCAAAATCCAAAATTTGGAAGTGTTCAAAAACTCTTTATCCATAAGCACTTCGAATGATTTTCAAATCATTTTCTTTAGTCTTCTAAGAATCTCACAGTTCTCTGAAGATGATCCCGTGACCATTGCTAGCCTCAAAAGGGCATTCGGGCATGGAATGAAATTATGAATTGACGGATGAGTTTCTTAAGAACCTCATAGTTTGACGAAGACGATCTTGTGTCCGTATTTGTTAGCCTCATCATGGGCATCCGGCTCGAAGAATCGGTTGAGGGATATATATTTTAGGATTTATTGAAGTCTTGAGCCAGAAAACCTATCGAGTACTCATTTCATATGGCTATGAAGAGATAGGTCAGTTTCTGAACTGAAAACGGTCTTCACATACACGGGGATTAATGTTACCCACAAAGTGTTATATGATAGATAAGGTCTTTAGTCTTTTTGTTGACTTCATGTTCACTTCGATCACTTACCTGGACCAGTTTTCCTTAGTCACTGGTGAATATGGTTTAGAACAGCAAAAGGGATTGGTGTCTCTCGATTACATACTAAACTTTCCCCACCCACTAGCTGGAAAACATGTTGAGTTGTCATTAATGGAAATGAGGAGACACGTCAGTAATTGTTACTGCTAACGGTCCTCACAGAACCAGAGTTTATTGCAACCGAATTGTTCGATGAATGACGAGACATTCATCCATATATACGTTTACTATTAACCATTCATATGCAGGTACAAAGGATGATGCCACCTCTGTTCTAGATCTATCAAAGCCACGTTCAAGACACCAATCAAGACTTGAAGAAAGCTCTAAACATCAAAAGATACACTTCCATAACTCTGATAATCAAGAACTTCCTCAAGGAACATCAAGTATGTGATTGCAAGTAGATCAAGTCAAAAGGTCTATATTGAGGGAGATTATTAGCTTTCAAGTGATGTCGAAATATGAGTGTGTTGGTTAAGAAAACATTTCCGTCAAAAGTATCCATGATTATCTCAAGGCAAAGTTAAACCCAAAGAAAACAAAGTAAATATCAAGATCAAGATCACAAGAGCATAATTAGGACAAAATGAACTAGCTTATCTACTATACGAACAAGACTCAAGGTCAAGACAAGAAGCATCAAAGATCAAAGATCAAAGATCAATGTCACAAAGAGAGATCTTAATGATCACCCCTTAAGGGGAGATTATTAGCATTAAAAGTATTCATCATTGTTGTAATTTAAGAGAGATCTCAATGATCGCCCCTTAGGGGGATATTGTTAGAATTGATAATCTAGTGAAGTGACGATCATTATCGATCTCACGAGTCTTATAATATTATAAGCTTGTAATAGTTAGTGAAATAGTCTAAATGACGTTAGTTCATAGGATATGTATTCATTCTATCCACATCACTCCATGAGCAAAAGGGGCATGAGCCACTTATGTTATAAAAGATCCTCCCAACCTCATAGAAAGGGTGTGAAAGTGTGTGTAAGGAAAAGGTGTAAAAGAGAAAGACTATCTCCTTTCTTAGTAAAATAAATAAAGTGTTATCCAACCACCTCCACCATCTCTTCCTCTCATCTGTTCTCTATTGTGTGATTTATATATGTGTGAATTGATTAAACTTTAGTCTTACATAGGGAATTTATTAGTATTTTGGATGAATTTTGAGCAAGACAAAGTATCCAGATCTGCATACTAAACTTTATACGAATTTTTGAGCACCTTAAGAGTAGTTTGGGAAGCAGAGCTTTTTGAACTTTTTGTAGCTAAGACTTAGACTTAAACTTGTCAAGTTGAATCAATTCTAGAGGTTAAGTATTGAACGAGTTATAACTAAAACAAGTTGGGTACAACTTTTTGGAAATTCCTAATTTTGACCTACGTGTGTTGTTTAGCACTTTTGGACCCTTTAAACTTTGATTCATACAGTAAGGCTTACATTTTTTAAAAGACAACTCAAAAACCTTCAATCTAGGCTTTGGAATAGACTTGTTTGAGTAAGAAATGAAAGAGTTATGAACCCGAGAAGTTGGAATGTAAAGGCTATCCACAAAAAATGATACGATTTTCTAAGTCTAATTACTTAGTAACACTGATTTAAAATCATATTTTTGAAACTTGAAAGGAACTTAGACACAAGTATATATGGGTTGTAAAGTTAATTTAAAAACTATATACGTATAGTTCACTTCATGTTGTAAAACTAAAGCGCCTTATTATTAAATTAGGTTGCGGTTAGGATACTTTGCCACTTTTGAACTCGTACTCCTTTGGAATCACTTATTTGCTTAAGATGAGTTTCATAATCCCATGTTTTACTTGTTTTAAAACACTTGGGGTGAGAATACCATGCTTGCTTTTACTTACGAACACAAGTACTTTAAACTTTTACGGAATGCCTAGGTACCCTATTGCCATGAAATCCCTTTTATCAAGAACCATTAATTACTTTGTGTAAGCACGAATGCATTGAGTAGATCTATTCGGGTTGACAACCCTCATCTGGGTACGCATATTATTTAGCTATCGGTCAAACGGGCGCATTTCATTTGAGTAACTTTAGGTGTATGGCAAAACATCTAGCAGGGTAAACTTGTAACAACTTGAACATTGGTTAACGCTTTGGTGTAATAAGCTTAGTGCGTTAATAATACTTTTGTGTGATATTGTATTCATTATAATAGTCACATACACTTAGAAATCTTATGCTCCACTCTTATGCTTACTAAAACCTATGATCTCACCAACTTTATGTTGACGTTTTAGCATATATTTTCTCACGCTAATAACTTGCATGGCTAGCTTTCATGGAGTCTCATTGTGATAGTCACCCATCACAGTTGCGTCTCATAGAGATTTCCTGCATAACTATGCTCATTTGATTATCTTTTGAAACAATTTATTATGTTGTGTTAAAACTTTAGGGTGTACTTTGTTGACAACTTATTTTATTGAATGTATCAAATGAACACCCTTTTCAAAACCGCTCATATAGAGGTTGTTCTTTATATTCTTGTGTTTCTTGTGCTATGAAGTCACGCCTCAGTTACCTTTTCGCTGCGATATTTTAGGGGTGTGACATTAAACCACTCTCCTCTCTTTTTTTTCCTCCCAACTCCAAGGACCTCTTTGTCACTTTTTTTATTTTCCAATGGTTGTTTTGTGTTTCGTCTAATTTTATATAATTTTATAAATTTTAAAAAAATCAATTTTTTTTTGAATTTTTTTTCGATAAAAGAGTGTCCGTAACAAATGAAAATCATAAGTTATTGCATCATAGTTGATAATTTCTGTAAAAATGACAATCATAAGTTTCTGTAAAAACTGCACCTTTTTTGTGCATCGTAGTTAAAAAATGGGTGCATTACAGTTACAACTATGATGCACCATATGAAAAAGGTGAATCACAGTTATAAAAAGTATATAAGAGCATATATATAAGGGTATATAAAAATGTAACGTATACAAAAATGTATATAAAACCGTACAAAAACGTATATAAAAACATATATAATAACGTATAAAAAACTTATATAAAACGTATAAAAAGTATAGAAAAAATTGAAAATTTTAAAATAAAGCGAAAGTATTTAAAATAAAGCGAAAGTATTTAAATTATAAATGGCTGTTAGTTTAAGATTTAAGTTCATTTGGATACAAAACCTTTCTTGGATACTGGGGGATTCATCTCCACCCTCCATCTTCAATATATCTCCATTCGATGAGTTTACAATTCTCAATTTGCTCTACAAGGGCTATTTTGTCCAATATAAAAGCATCTTTTATAATAACCTCTCATTTAATTCACACACATAGTGTGTGTTTATCTGCTATCTTTTTTTCTCTCTTCGATGAACGAATATCTTGACTAACACAACAAACTAATCGATTGATCATCGTCTTCTTCAATCGATCGTCTTCTTCTTTAATCGACCATATCCTTCTGTAATTCATTAACATCAAGTTATTAGCATATTTTGATTTATTATCAGGTTTTATGGATCCGAGTCATTCAAGTGCGCTATCTAGTGTTTCTCAAAATTCTGTTTCATTTGATGTTGTTGATGTAAGTTGTGTTCCATCTGTTTTTTTATTTTTAGTTTTTTTTACGAATAAGCTAGCTTATTAGCTTATTTTGATTTTATTAATCAGGTTTTATGGATTCTAGCCATTCCAATGCGCGATCTATTGTTTCTCATAATTCTGTTTCGTCTGATGTTGCTGTTGGAGGTTCTGTTCCGTCTAGTACTGTTCTTAATGCTTTTGCTGAAGAGATTGTTGCTTATGAAAACAATAGTAATGAGACTCATGCTGTTAAGAGTAAGTTTATGTTCATAATCTTTTTTTATTCAATTTGTGTGCTTATTTTATCTGAATTAAGCTGTTTGTAACTTATTAGTTATTAATAAGCAGACTTTGTTTATTATTTGTGATATCATATGTGATTTTTTTCATTTTCTCTTGAAACATCTTACTTATTTTTTTCATTTTCATTTTATTTTTTCCAGAGTTGAATGCGTTGTGTACTCCTGAATCGTTTGTTACTCATTCTAATTTTGATACTCCTGGTGGAACTGTTTATTACATTCCAAAAGTTTTTGCGGATGTTTTACTAGTTAAAGGGACTGTTTATGATTCAGTTGAGGATTGTGTTGTTGCATATATGCAGTATGCTGCAGAAGCAGGGTTTGTAGTTAGGCGTTCATGTTAAAAAAGAATGTTGAATGGAGATGTTAAACAAAAGTATTTAGTTTGCAAT
>BQNB010189361.1:0-11875 GCA_026074375.1 Tanacetum coccineum | reverse complement strand
TATATATATATATATATATATATATATATATATATATATATACATATACACATACATACAACTATCATACTACTATACACCAAATGTGTCAACACTAATCAATGTAATCATACTTGCAAGTCCACTTGTGCTGGGGCGCTTGAATAATTATGTTGGCCACCATAATTATTAAGGCTCCCTAGCACAAACGTACTTCTCCTATGATGACACTTCTTAGTTTAACACATCATTCACATACCATTCATTTAATCACATAACCGCACATAAAGAACAATTTTAACCATAACTCCACCCATTCATAAAATACTAAATCAATATCTAATATTCGAAAATAACAATTCCTAAAACATGGTTCCGACTAAAGACCGATAAACAAACCTAAAATAGATGACAAAGAGGATGCCCTAAGGTTAACTACTAGATGTGGATTCAAGATCTGATTCTTCCTCCTTATTGAATGCTTCATATCCTAGAGGCTCATCCTTATCCTCAATCAACCAACCATTCATGTTGCCTTCTCGTTGGGGTAGTCGATGCAAGGCAAATTCATTCCTTTAGAGTTTAGGGTGATAAACAAATCCATACAGATCATAAGGCTTAGGTTGCTCACTTGGCTCCTCTTCTTCTTCAGACGAACGGTATCCTGAAACTTAGAGGTTTATCCATCTTTTGAAATCATCGTCATCTCCCTAACTAGGATCCATTTTCCTCCTACTTGTTTCTTAGTCAACTTTGCTTCAATTCAACGAGGATACAAACCTTTCGGTATTCGGACTCTACAGTTCGTATGCTTCATCCTAAGCTTCGTCACTAGATCAGTAAAACACTTGAGTCCAGTTACGAAGGCGATTCCCCAACGGAACTTCTTATGGGAATGGGAAGGCATAACTAACTAATAACGAGGCAATACGCACTAATCAGCTACGGGTAGGAAACAAAACTAAGACAATAACTTAACAAAATCAAAAATATAAAAGCTACGCAAAATATAGGGGAAGCATAGCAGTTATAAAAATAAATACTTAAGCCCTAAATGCATCTACATGAAGGACCCCTAGGTTATAGTCTAGGCTCAACCACCTACTTCTCTATAACCAAAGGCTCTTATACCAATCTGTCACACCCCGCCAAGGCGGAAACGCAAGGCGCGACAAGAAAGGGAATCATCACAACACTTTTGTGTCTATAAGAGAAACTAAAACATGCATAAAGATTCAAGGTATAGACACGCAGTGCCATGAAAATACCCAAAACACATCAATAAAATCCAAAAGGCGTCTGACATTGAAATAAAGGCAATTCATGCCAATGTCATGACATGCAAACATTCATACATCCTAATAACACAAAACAGATAACATTTATCATCCAACAAATAATGAAATCTAGATAACTAAACTTCGTCAGCTGCCTACGGTCCATCTAGCCACTTTTCTTAACTTTAACCTCATCTTGCTGAATACCTAAAAATGATGCTTATACGTTAACACAATGGTTGGTAAGAAACATAGGTTTTAGACACACATACTACATCCGTTACCAAAACCTTTTAACCAATTCTTGTAATTATAAAACAAATACTTGTGCATGATAATTATGCTAACTAACATACAAGCTAACATGCAATTCAATATAATCAATCATTCAGACACCAAGTAGATGAACTCAATCGCTCTTAGTTCATATCAAACCTCTTTACCTCTAGCTCAGGCCATGGATACCCGCAAGTTAGGAAGTTCTTGAGGAGCCTCAATTTTGACAGGCGAAGAAGCAGTTTGGTCAGTATTAGGGTGTGAAGTTTATAACCGGAAAGCTTGTTCATTAGACAATTCTTGTTTTGGGATAAAACGTTTACCAAATTTTTTAGATAATCGATTTAACTCAGCATAATTAATTGGTTTAATGTTAATTTTCTTTTCTAAGACTATTGGATCACTTTTAAAAGCATTTTGGATCGACTCTCTTCCTCAAGCATCAAAGTCTCTTTAGAATCCGCAATTGAAATCACATTGGTTTCCTTAGCAATAACGCTACCATCATAAAGCATTGGCCTAATCTGATGAGCTTTCTTAAGATAGAAAGGATTTTGAAAACCAAGAGCTTGTTTCAGGTTGTTGTCATATAAAACTTGTGGTTTCGTGAGCATATGTACATTTTGCGCGGATTGACCCATTTTACAAACAATATTGTCCAGTTCTTTAACTTTATTTTCCAAAGAAATTTCTTTATCAATATTCTTAGCTTCCTTTTCCTTGGATTCGTTTTTGAAAACATTAAATGTTTTTTGTTAACAATTCCTTTTCCTTTGATTGTTCAGAAAGAGTTTGCTTAAGATAGTTAATTTCTTTTTCAAAATCCGCAAACTGTGCATTTTTCTCCTGAATTATATCATCAATTATAAGCTTTTCTCGAGTACTTAAATCCACATTTTATCTTTCTTCTAATAATTTCACCCGTTCTTTGTATTTTTCAAGCTCAACATATAGGGATTCATTGGCAATTAGATTGTCCTTGTTGATATTGTTACAATTAGTTACTTGATTTGACAGTTGTTCAAACACAGATAATATCATGTCATCTTGTTGTGTAGAAGAATTTGTATCCTGAATAGCTGCATTTTTGTTTCAAGCAGATATTAAGAATAAGGAATGATATTGCTATCACTTGTTATTTCATTCTCTGGATAATTCACAAGATGAGTTTGTTCAGAATACGACATCTCTTGCGTACTTTGATTTAGCATATCATTATGAGTATTTTCAGAGTGAGGTACCTCAGAAAGAACATCTGATCCGTAACTAGACAAATTGGCCATAAGAACTGCCTTGGCTGTAGAGAAGTCGTCACAATCAGAATCATATGCATCCAAATCATCTGATTGATAAGCTGCATTGTGTGTAATGATCGTCTGTGTAACTAGACCTTCTGCAACTCCAGGGTCTGCCAAAAATTCTAATTCCTTCTCATTCAGAACTTTACCAGATCCTTGTGCTTCAACCAGTAGAACTTTATCCCTAAACCATGTAGCATCCCTTTTCCTCTTTGGCTTTGGGCACTATCTTGCCATGTAACCTTCCCCTTGGTAGTTAAAACACTTCATGACCCTTTGTTGACCTGAATTATTCCCTCATGTTCCTGAGATGTTAGCCCTTGTTCTAGAAGTACCAGCAGCAAATAAACTTTGTCTCTTCTGGACCGGTTGAACAGTCACCCTTCCTTCATGAATAGTTGCTTGTTGTCTTGGGTTGGAAGAATTTCTTAGCTGATTGTTGGTAGTTAGGAAACGAGATGTGACAACAGTAGACAGAAATGACATCATTTTGTTAATGGCATCAATAGGGTCATCTCCTTGCTTAAACACAGGAACTGCTAGACCGGAGTCTATATGAGAAAATTCAGCAAGATGTGTTTGTAGATTAACTGTGGAGACAGTATATTTAATTTGAGGAATGGATTGTGGTTATGGACAAGCATCTTGATGCACTATGGCTGAGTAAGCATTAGGATGTGGTGTTGACGGATAAGTAATTACACGAGGTATGGATGGATAAGTAGTTAAGTAATATTGTGTGGGATGAATTGGTCTATATTGAGGAGACTGGAATGGTGAAAACTGTTGTTGTAACTGAGGATTGTTGTATGAGGATTGATAAGTGTTGAAGTGTGATGGTGTCATTTGATGATTCGCAACTAGTGCAAGTGGATCTTGATTGTGTTCACGCATAATACGGACTTCATTTGCATGGAGTTCATGTTGTTCAAGATATGTATGAAGCTTATCAAAGTTGGTGGTATGCAAATCTCTTACAAGTTTGACATCAATCACAAACTTACTCCATTCAGTTGGAAGACTGTTTAACAACATGGTATTAACTTGAAATTGCTCCAATTTCATTTTGTAAATGTTTATGTCATTGATCAGCTGAGTAAATCTCAAGTAATACTGATGAAGGGATTCCCCTTTGATGTGAGCAAACTTATCAAATGCATCATACAGTTTACACTCCTTTTCCTGTTTTGTTAATGAGGTACCTTGCATTAGTAGTTTAACTCTTTCCCATAGATCCTTGGCAACTCTGTGATGATTAACGATAGAATAAACATCTGATGGTAGTCCTTGAAGAATGATATTAGTTGCTTTGAGATCACAATCAGCTTGAATTTTCTTAGTTGCAGACAATTCCTCATATTTCTTTGTCCTGGTCACACCATTTTCTTTAATCGTAGGCCAAATGAGTGGACCATGTTCAACTGATTCAAGTATCATTTTTCCTTGCTCTCTGTTTTGCATGTAAAGTTCCATTCTGTTTTTCCAAGAATCATACAGGTGTTTTTCCAACATTGGTGGACGATTGTCACCACCAGAGAGTATCATGAATTCACCAAGAGTAGACATTGTTACTTTATTGATATGTCAAAAGATTACTTGTTGATCGGACAGTGATAGGAAGTAATTGTGTTATAGTGAGTTGGTTTTAAGTGTTTTACGTCTTGAGAATACATGGGATTTTACAATTCTTGATTAAACCGGAAAATAAAGTTTCACGGGATTTTACAAATCAAAGAAATAAATCGTATAATTAAAATTTGTTTAATTCGCCTCTTAGGAAGTAATTATTTTGCCTCTAAGAAAATGATTAAATCACCTTCAACAAAAGAGGATTAATTTGCCTTGGCTATAGGAGGAATAATTCGCCTTGAATTGAGAAATGATTAATTCGCCTTGACTAGAAGAAGAGTAATTTGCCTTGTATTGAGAAGGAGATTAATTCGCCTTTAAAGAAAAAGATTAATTCGCCTTCAGTTAAAAGGATTAATTCGCCTTCAGGTAAAAGGATTAATTCACCTTTAGTTAAAAGGAGATTAATTCACCTTCAAAGAAAAGGTTTAATTCGCCTTCTGTTAAAAGGAGATTAATTCGCCTTCAAAGAAAAGGATTAATTCGCCTTCAGTTAAAAGAACTAATTAACCTTCAGGTAAAAGGATTAATTCGCCTTCAGTTAAAAAGATTAATTCGCCTTCAAGATGAGAGTAATTCGCCTTCAAGAAAAGAGATTAATTCGCCTTCAATACCAAGATTAATTCGCCTCCTGCATATACGAAATTCAACTTTTTTAAAACACTAAAAGACTCATTTTTTGACGTTTTTACTCAAAATTTCTTGTACAACTTACCTATCTAAGCCTAGTAGAACCTTTTTAAACTTTTTAACACAAAAATTTTCAAATCAAGATTTTGGACACAAAAGTACTTTCGAACCAAAACTTATCAAAATGAAGATTTTTATGATTTTTCTAAGGTTTTGCTTGTACAACTAGATAATACTAAGACAAAAAAATAAGAAAGTAGTAAACTTTATGGTTTTTCAACCCACAAAAAAAGTAAAAACCTTTTGTAAGTTTCGAACCAAAAATGACGAGGAAAAGGCAAGTAAATAACGCACACAATAACAAGATATCACCCCATGGCTCTGATACCAATTGTAGAATATAAGTAATCTTTAACCACACCAATAAGTATGAAGAAATCTGGAGAGAGAAAGAGAGTGGGAGGTTGCTTCTAGTGAGAGAAAGTGAAAGAGAATTATGTATTACTATTTGAAAATAATGAAACAACCAACACCCTTCCATAGCATGGAAAGGGTTTATATATCCCTACATAGGCCGGCCATATAGCTTTGTCCATGGGCTTTTCCTAAGCTAGCCTATCTAGTTTCTAAATATTACTTAACGGGCTATCTAACGATATTTATAAAAGTGGTCAATACTTTTGTATTCCTAACAGTAGGCGACATATATAATGATTGGAAAGGTGTGAATTATATACGGATCAAATGTCATTAGAATCTTTCAAAGAAAATATAGAATATATGTACCTTAAACAAATCAACATTTACTTGACAAATCAAATCGACGCACTCCCACTTCAGATTATCTACATAAATTAAGGAACCAATAATTATTAGCACTACTTATTTTGAATGTTTATTCATTATACGTGACATGTTAGTATAATTAAATCAATTGCTATAAGGTAACAGGCATGCCTACTTTTTTGTATATTTACGTTAAGTATTAGTGATATATTTAACTTCTATATTAAATAATACTATGAGTCAATAGTCTTGCATAAAATATAGCATAATTATAACATATATGACTACATCGATGATGATACTGTATACATATTTGAATGATAAAACATCAATTTTACAACTACAGTTAGTAGTAGTTTAAGAAAGGTTTTATGAGACTAGCTTTTACATGCATGACTAATGCTAACTTATACATTTAGCTAACAACATCAGTATTGAACATGAGACTAAAATAAGGAGACTAAAATGAGAAGACCAAAAGGTAGAAGTATGAACATCAATCTTCTACAATTCCTACTACATTCACGTACAGACCGTCGAATCTCATGACCCGTTTTACGTCAATTTGAGTTCAAACGAATTCTTACATTAGTATGAAATCTAATATATATATATATATATATATATACTAAAACAATGACCATCATAGCATCAAATGTATTTAGGTTAATAATTGTGAGTCCCAATGAATAAATCTTCTTAGCTTGTTAAGGCTTAGTTAACTTGAGTAGATTCAAACTAACTATATGAGAAACAATGATTATGAATACTACAAGTTATGCGGAATCTAACTTGTAATACTAAGAAGAACAATGTAAATAAAACTTTGAATATATTGATTGCAAATATTCTGCTTAGGTTACAGAATAGCTAACTATGAATTGATATCTTTAACTATGTCATAGGGTTCTTTTTATACACTAAGAAAAACCCTAATGAGCTTACAAAACGCGTCAAGTGATCATGCATATCTATTCCTAATATAACTCATGCATATCACTTAAGCAGTACTAACTATAATCAAATAGTCTCCAGCTTATCAAATTGTATTCATGTTGATTCCTCAAGACTTCATCTTCTTCATTAGGCTCAAATAGAATCTTTAAATCTCCCTAAAGCATTAAGTCATAACCTTCTGGACTTGATGTCATATACCTTGCTTTAACTAGCCTGTTTAAGTCTAATACATCTTGTCTGTCAAAATCATCAAGCATCTCACTAAAGATCTTGTAATTCTTAGAACTTCCATCTGCCCTGAAGATTTGATAATACATGAAGTTTTTATGTTAGGACATGAATCTTCTAATATACTGGAAGTACTAACAATGTACTAGCAGTACTAACTAACTATGTATTGGCAGTACTAACTAACTATAACTAGCAGTACTAAGTGTAGAAGCTCTAAATCCCAACAATCCTCCCCTAAACTTATGATTTACCATCAAATCTTAAGTTTCTTCTGCATTTAATCTTCTAGACTGCACTGTTGAGGATTCTTCCAAACATTCTTCTACTTCTGTACTTGTGACCTTATAAACCTTCAAAGTTCAAATGCCATTGTACTTTCATGATCAACCTTTAGTTTTCTGCTTAACATCTTTGATAGCATTTCTTGAGTAAGTGGATACTTCTTCTCTATCATTATGTGAATGACAATTCCATTGTTCATCAACGAAATATTAATTCCACATGAATCAAATAGTCTCCAGCTTATCAAATTATATTTATGTTGATTCCTCCAGACTTCATCTTCTTCATTAGGCTCAAATAGAATCTTTAAATCTCCCCAAAGCATTAAGTCATAACCTTCTAGACTTGATGTCATATACCTCGCTTTAACTAGCCTGTGTAAGTCTAATACATCATGTCTGTCAAAATCATCAAGCATCTCAATAAAGATCTTGTAATTCTTAGAACTTCCATCTGCCCTGAAGATTTGATAATACATGAAGTTTTCTGTTAGGACATGAGTCTTCCAATCAACTATTGGATACTTAGTAGCTAAAGATTCAATTTCCATAGCAAAATCTTCTCTTAGAACCAGATCCAAATAGACTTTAAATTCTTCCTTCTCCATATCATCTTCTATCTTTTGCCTTTTTGTACTTTCTTCACTTTGCTTTTCACCTGCTTTTTTCCTTGCAAGTGATTTATTTCTACTTCCTTTCTTTTCACTGCCTTTTTCTTTTTCAGAATCCATGGGTGCAAAGGATTAAATTTGATCCCATACCTTTTCAAATATAGGTCTAATGTCTTCATACTTCATTCCCTTGAAATAATTCATCTTGTATCCTCCTTGATTCTTCAAGTACATGACCATGTTCTTCCTAACTTCAGCTACAGAGTATGGTCTATTCAGTTGAGCATGGTATCTTAACACTACAGGATCACTCCAGTCAATTTGCTAAGCTTGAGTAGGTTCAACAACAACTCCTTCCCTTGCATCTAACTGTTTTTGAAGTTCAATTTCTGCTTCAAAGTTAATCCTTTCTTGTTCTTGTTCTGCCATAGCTTTTGCTTGTTCTTCCTCAAACACTTTCTTAGCTAACTCTTCATCCAAACTCATCTGCACTTGAACCCTCGTTTTAACTTTCTTTGGAGGCTCAGATTCTTTCATAATTGCTTTCCCTTTGTCTTTTGCCTTTACACTAGCAGTATTACCTAATTCACTGGCAGTACTAACATCAGCAGTACTAACTGTTCTACTGGTTGTACTAACTCTACCACTGCCATTACTAACAGATCTTCTTCTTCTGGTGTAAGTTTGAGCAGTTTCAACACTTCTTCTTTTAGGTGCATCTGCAAGAGCTGTAGCTGCACTAAACACTCCTAATTGTTCTGCTGGTAGATCATAAATCTGAGTATCATTATTCCTCCCCTCATCTATAGCATGTGAAGGAACTAAAGAAATTCCAGCATCCATGTCAAGCTCTTTAATCAAACTCCTCCCCTGTTTGGAAGGATCCTCCAAGTCTTCTTCATCATCAGATTCCACCACTCTTGCCTTTCTTCTAGATTTGCACGCCTTCATAATATGTTCTAACTTCTTCACCTTTCTAATAAGCTGTGTGAGAGCATAATTGTAGGTTTGTTTGGTTTCTTTTAATTCAGTCTCCAAACTTTGTACTTTGTTAGACAATGAGGTACACAGATCTGTTAATTCATTAAGTGATAGACTACCCTCATCACGTCCAAGTGAGTGAACACTGTGGAGAGGTGATTCATAGGGCATTGGAATAGCCTCCTCTGCATCTGGTGTGGGTTGAGTGTTTGGTGGTTATGGGGTTGATGGGGTACTGACTGGTGTATGTGTTTGGGGTGATAATGATGGTGAAGATGTTATTCTAGATGGAGAAGTTTCAGGTGCACTGATCATAGTAGGAAATAAAGCAAAATCTATTCCAGAATAACCCCTTGAAACCCTCTTCATATTACTAAAGACTTTTTGTGTAAGGATAGGAGTAGGATATGTTTGTATGTGGGGTTGAAGGAGTCTCTTTTGCTTGTTTAAACAGATTTGGATAAATCTTGGGTACATCAAAAACTTGTGTGGGTTTTCCAGATTCTTAATCATAGCATTAAAAATTAGTTTTGAAAAATTGTAAGTTTTGTTTATGGCCAAGCAAATTATAGCAGTTGCTATATTGCTACTAAACTACTCCCAAGCAGTTTTCTTAGGGCTTAAGCAGTGGAGGATAGTATGAATTAGAAACTTCCATTGAGAAGAAAAATGATCCTTTTGAAAAGTGAGTTTATCATAATCAGTTACATACCCCATTAGATCAAGTTGCTCAAATATCTCTGAATTGGGTAGAGTAGTAACACCACTATTGTCCTCCAACTTTAGATGTCTTCTTAGAGAGGCTTCAGTAATAGTCTTTACTTGTCCATCAATTATAGCAGTTAGTTCTACCTCTCCATTAGCACTTGTTCTAGCAGTAGCTGTTTTCCAAAATTGCTTAATAAAGGAAACATATATTGTTGGATTCTCTGTGAGGGCATATTGGATGTGACTAGAATTCAGAAAATCAATGATCTGATGAAACCCTTCACTTCCTTCAGACTTCTGTAAGTAGGCCACCATGTTATGCTTGTCGCAAAACTCCAAATTAGCCATGTGATTAAGAAAATATTGAATAAACTTTTGGGATGAGCTCGTTTATGTGAGTATGAAAGCTTGGCAAAGTTAATTGAGATTATATTGGGAGCACTTAGGGTTGTAATTTGACCGATTGAATAAAATTTGATCTTATCTTGAAGAAATCTTACTAATTTATAAAAAGATCATGAATTTCCAATTAGTCAAACCCTATAGGCTATGTTGTTGGCGGAAATATCTCAACGGCTATATTAAAATAAGGAAATTTTGTTATGCCTCAAATAGTACTAACGGTAATGTAGCAGTACTAAGTTTAGCCTAACAATACTAACTTTAAGTCTAGCAGTACTAACTTAAGACTGGCAGTATTAAGTTTATGCCAAGCAGTATTAACTCCAATCTCATTCCAATGTAGATTCTCACAATCTCTCTTTCTGTTTTTATACTCACAATATCTCTCAATTCTTTTTGCTCACCAATTCACTCTCTCTGTTTTAAGCGCACATCTCTCTTTCTGTTTTTGGCTCACAACTTCTCTCTATTCTTTTTGCTCACCAATTCACTCTTTTATCAGACAATTTTGTACAAGGTGCCATCAATTCTTTTAGTTTTATACTGTCCTCCCCCATTCCAAGTGTGTTAACTCTTAAGAGAGGTGGATCATTGGACTTTTAGATGCAGCCTCAAACCTAGTTTGAGCATCTACATCCCCAATGTGATTTCTTAGCACCTGGGACCACTACCTGAACCAGTTCCCTAAGAACTTAGCTCATTAAGTGTTGCCATGGATTGGGTCTTTGTTTATGTTACCACTGTCCTGCTCTGGCTCAAAGCAAGAAGCAGTAGTGGCAACCCTTTCCATTATGTCACCTAACTCCTTATGGACAGCCTCATCACCAACCTTTATAGGGGGACCACCAGATTGAGGTATCTAAGTGTCCCGACCTCTTTTGCCTAGCAGTACAAATTATACTTAGCAGTATTAATATTTGCCATAACAGTTTTAACTCTGTCTTCAATAATTATACAACAACATGCCTCTATTCATCACAAGAACACTAGAAAAGACTAGATAGACATGTGAGAATTCATGAGGATCCATATTTATGTATAACCCATAAATAGAAGTTAAGAACTGTTAAACCTCCCCTCAACTAATGTAGGTACAAATTAAGCATACCAATGCTTGCCACCAGAAAATTAAATCTGCTTACATCAAAGGCTTTAGTGAGAAGATCTGTAACATTATTATCTGTATATATCTTGACCATCTTAATCAGTCTCTTCTCATAAGAGTCTATAATGAAATGATGCCTGATCTCTATATGCTTTGTTTTAGAATGATAGACAGGATTCTTGACAACACAAATAACATTCTCATTGTCAACATGAATCTTTATCTGCATAAAATCAAATCCATAATCCAACATCTGATTTTGGATCCAAAGAACTTGACCACAGTAGTGAGAAGCAGCAATGTATTCAGCTTCAGTAGTTGAGTTAGCCACCACAATCTACTTTTTACACTACCAAGAGATTAACCTTGAACCAAGAAATTAACAACCTCTTGTTGTGGATTTCCTGTCCAAGCTGGCACCTGCATAGTCTCTGTCTAAAAAAGCTTCCAATATAAGAGGAGATTCCTTAGGATACTAAAGGCCCAATTTGGGTTGACCTTTTAGGTATCTAAAGATTCTTTTTACTGCATTCAAGTGGGAAACTTTTGGCTGAACTTGAAATCTTAAGCAAGCACAAACTGAGAATATAATATCTGGTCTAGAGGATGTAAGATACATCAATGACCCAATCATTGACTTGTATAAATGAACATCAACATCCTTACCATCTTCATCCTTTTTTAAAAGCCTTGTTGGTTTCCATAGGAGTACTAGTTGTCCTTA
>BQNB010189358.1:0-11280 GCA_026074375.1 Tanacetum coccineum | reverse complement strand
AGTTACGCTTTAAGTGTTGTAACTTGTGTTAAAGTGGTGGTAAGAAATAAACATGCTTTAGGAGGGAAAATGACCTAGTTAGAATTCTATCCATGTTTAACTTGTACATTAGGCTTTAGAAGGTTATACTAGGGTTTAGGAGGGAAAAGACATTCAATAATAACTTGTACACTTGCTTTAGACATTTGTACACTTGTTTCAACATGAAATTAAGGTTTTTGGAATAAATGTGAACGTATCTTGTTTGTTTTGAAATAATGTTGTAAATGGTATGTTAAATTGATAATGTACTTGGTAAAATGATATTAGAAGATAGACTTGACATATTAGGATGTTTACATGATATAAACATAGTTATAGTTGGCATTGGTTGTTGCGTGAGCTCGTTTAGTTTGCTATGTAAGTTACGTTACATAGTTGAAATGAAATGAAGCAAAAATTTTCCCGTGAAAATAATTCTTATATATATCATGAGTGTAAATTACATTGGTGAAATTTGTGAGTTGTTATAAGCAGATACCCACTTCCTTACTAGGATTTGGCGTACGATGTAGTTAGTATATTTTGTAAGCTTAAAATGTAATCGGGCTGATCAATTATACCGTCTTGTTAGGAGATCTAATAGGAAGGTAATAGACCGTAAATGGTCATGGGGAGTATTAGAAAGAGTTGTGATGATCAATTGAGAAACCTGATCATACTTTTGACTGTGTAAGCTTTTGAGAGGAATCTTGACCAACCTAAGTGAAGTGAGATTTAAGACACCCGTTGAGTAGGATTGATTTGGAAAAGTTTAAGGCGTATACTAATGTGGTTTAGATTTTGGAACGGCCTTCCTATAAGGGTAGAGCCGGAATGGTTTGACCAAGTAAGTTTTACTTGGGGATTTTGGGTAAGTAAGTGTTGGTAAAGAACCATGGGCGTTTTTGAGAAAGTAGAGTGTGAGTCGTATTCTGTAGGACGCATACCCTGTAGGGTTAGTCCCGTTGGATGAATAATTAGAAAGATTTGGCAATGCCAATTCTAATAGATTTGTCGTTACGTCGAGGACGGGATCGTATCTTGACACCCGACTGAGGCATTGAGACCTAAGCTTGAGAAATTATGAATCTAAGAGATAGCATGAGAGGCTATCGTAATATTGTGACCGGATATGGATTGATCGTGAGAAAGTGTAGGATTGGATTATGGAAAGACTTAGTCTTTAAAGGGATCGTAAGAAACCTCGCTTGAAAAGACTAAATCCTAGTGATTGATGTGTTTCTTTAAGGAATAGAATTTTATGTCAGTGTTGTGAATTGATGAATTGAGTTGAATTTTGGGGCGTAATTCCTTTAAGGGGTTGAGAATGTGATAACCGGTAATATTTCCAAGGTTAAGTATTATAAAATCTTATAGTTTTGTATTTTGAAGTCTTTCGATCTTAGTTTTCCTGATGAAAGCTGAAAAGTTAACTTCTGTTGACTATTTTGCGTAAAAACGGTTTCAGTTTAACCGAGAGTTTGATGAAGTTTTGAGTTCATAAATGAATCACTTTTGATTCATTTTTCTGCTTTAGAGTGGTTTTGAGGTTTTCAGTGCTTTCCGGGAAGTTTTCCCGCGTTTAGCGAAAACTTGTCACGCAGCGCGTACCGACACGACAGTTTATTCAAGTGTGGAGATTTATTGAAGTTGGGGATGTGTTAATGGGTTTATTTATTTAATAAATTCATAATAATGAAATAACGTTGAATTTAATCGTAAATCGTGAGTGTGAGATTGAAAAGTTATCAGAAAAACGGTTGTTTTCGTGAAATTCGATAAAAGACTGTAACGGTCGTAAAAAGGAGAAATGTTGGTTGAAAATAAGTTGTAAAACCATATTTTGTGGTTTGAAGTGTTTTTAAATGGATAAGCAAGGTTCGGTTGAGTTTTGTCAAAAATTCATGTTTTCGGTCCGGAGTCGGCCGATAACAGCTCAAAATGAATTTTTGTAGCAATTTAATGTGATAGGCGTCGTATGAATAACCTAGGTTTATGGAAAATGATTTTAAACGCAATGAAAATGATAACTAAGTTTGGTTGACGTTTTAAATAGATGAAAATTGAGCTTTTAAGTGATCCCGACACAAAAGGAAGACCCGAGACCCTCCCTAGGATCCATTCGGTCAAAAGAAGTCAAGAGGGGACAATATGGCTATTTTTAAGCTAGCATGTCTTGCATAGTACTCATATAACACCATTACCTCAACCATTTCATTCATTATCTCATTTTCAAAATAACAAAAAAAATCTATCTCTCCCTCTCTCTCTTCACATATCGGACAAACCACAAGGAAAGGGAAAACAATGATTTTGAAGATTATCTCAAGAACACGGGTTAAGAATAGTTAGTGGGTTGATAGTTAGTAGACGCGGGTTATATAAAAGGTGTATGAATTCGTTCCTTTCGCGTCAAAACCGAATAAAGATCATCCAAACTTGTAAGTTTTCTAAAATTTGTTAAAAGTTGTACTTTTGTGGCTATTATGGTGTTAATACACTAGTTGTACAAGTTGATCATTGGTATGTGCTTAATTACACATACCTTTTGCCTTTAAAAACGAGCTAAAATAACCAAAAACGAACTTAAAATGCCAAATATACGCTTGTTTTGCTAATTGTATTGTGCAGGAACGGATAACTAAGAAAAGGACGAAAAACAAAGCCAAAACGACAAAACCGGACTCGGAATGGAAAAGACTGTGAAAGACAAAGCCAAATCGAAGCAGAAAAGTCAACTGGTCAAAGTCAAAGTCAACCCAAGTCAACCCCGAAGCCAAAAAGTCAACAAGTCAAGAAGTATAAGTTTGAGGGTTAAAATTGCTAAAACCCTAAACTTGTATTTAATGAAGAAAAGAGAAAAAGAAAGACAAGGGGGAAAACTGCCATAATGCCAAAGTTTAACTCTAAGGACCATTTCTGTCAAGTCCTAAGAGTTATAACACGCAAGGACGAGTCTTGCAATTAGACAAATAACTTTTGGGGACTTGTTTTGCCAAGTCCCCAAAGTTATAAACCCACATGGACCATGGATGCAATCAACCATATATCCCTCAAGGACCAACTTTGCCATTTCCACAAACTCGTCCCTGTCACCCCCAACCTTTATAACTTTTTTTCCCGCCCATTTCAACTCCCAACGAACTCACGGGTTAACCTCATCCCTTTTACCCTGTAACCCCAATTCCCCCATGGGCAAACCTTTCCCTCCCCCTCCATAAACTTTCCCAGCTGTAAGATTGCCAAGTTGGCAATCCCACAACTCCCAAAGCCCATATCGACGGTTTAGATGATGTTTGATTTTCTACTCACGAAAGAAACACAAGAAGCACAACAAGAAGACCCCTGGGACATCTATAAAAGAGAAAGAAAGATGAACAAAGAGAGTAGTTTTTAGAGTTTTTAAAATTTTCTTTGTATTTTTTTCAGTTTCGTGTACTGTTGCAATTAAGTTTTTTTTTAAGCCTTTATTTTCAGTTGTACTTCTTGTGAATTCACTTGTACTTTTCATTTCTAAGCAATATAAGTAGTTTGTTGAGTTTGAGTTTATTTTCAAGTAATAGCCGATTTTTTTAGCAATAAGCTTGTAATAAGCTCATTAAAGCTTATTACATTCCCACAAGCTCAAATTCAGTTAAAACTTGTTAAAAGTCATTCATTAACTTGTTTAGTTCATTTTATATCAAAATATACTCATTAGAGTTCAATTGAGTAAAAATTGGAAGCTATTTGGAGAATAAGCTAATATTAGCTTATTGAGCTTAAAAGCTCAGGGTATAGAGGCAAGGTGCCACTTAGGTATAAGCTTTTAAGCCACTCACTCAACAAGAGTGGCTTGTGACTGAGACTACAAAAAAAATCAAGGTTCATTTCTCAAACTTCATTTTAGTTTAATTTTAGCTTAAGACATTAGCTTATTTACTTTTAATTCCTGTTCAATTCTTTGCAAACATATTTTTTTAGGCTTGTTATTTAGCTGTTTTAAGTTTTCATTAAATAAATTTTGTCTAATCTCAGTTTATCTCTTAAAACTGTCATTGTTAGTGTAAAGGGCTAGGAGAGAAACTAGCTTATTTTTACACTTAAGCTGTAGGTTTGAGTTTTAAAGTAGCTTAATTAGGTGAAAACTAGTGTGAGTAGATAAAAGGTTCTAGCTGTTTTAGTTTTTAAAATAGTTTTTAAAGTACAATAAGGTTGGGACAGTTAGACTTAAGGGGTGTTTGGGTCAGCTCTGAAAATGGGTCAAAATACTTTTGTCTATGGGTTGAGATAAGTTAGCTAGTTTAAGTTTAAGTTTTAAGCTTCATTTAAGCTGTTTTATAGGTTCTTTTAGTTTGAAAACTGTTTTCAAAAGTTTTATAAAACATGTTTTTAACTGTGAGGTTTTTAAAACACCACAAGTGCTTATTTAGTTAAGCACTTGTGAGTTTGAGTTTAAGTGTCAAAAAGTGTGCTATTTTTTGTGTTAAAGAAGCTGTCAAAACACCTTTGGTCTTTTGACTTTGGTGAGTCAAAAATCAACCATGTTTTTCAAGCGGACAGTATTAACAAAGCAAAGGACCTTTTTCACCTTCAAAAATTCAGCAAGATAAAATGATTTTTAAAAGCTAAAAATTGGTGCATAAGTCCATGAGCTAGGGTACTTAAGCTGCTCAAGCTTGTTTTTGAATTTAGAGCTTATTTGACAGCTTTTAAAAAGCTGTCAAATAAGCCCTTGAGTTAAGCTTTAATCTCCCCTGGTGCAAAGGGGAGATTTTAAGCTCTTATTGCTTGCCCTTTAAGTGCACTTAAGCCCAAGTTCTTGGCTTATTTCAAGAGCCTATAAGCTCTTGTATAAGCCTCTTAAGTTTCAGACCTTAAGAAGCTTATTTGATGGCTTATTTTTAAGCCCAAACCTGCCTTTTGACTGTTTTTGAATGACTTAGGTGAAGGGGTTGCTTATTTTCCTTTTCTGGCTTATTGACCTTTTCTCATAAGCTCATTGTGGCCCCTCATAGCTTTTTAGGTTAATATAGATAGTAGTTGAGCTTATTTGCCTTTTCCTAGCTTATTTGTCCAAATGACTTAGTAAAATTTTAGTTTTAAGCTTTGCTTAGTTTCTGTCAACTTAAGCTTTTTCCAGCTTATTTGTTTTAAGCACTTAGTTTTTTTTAGCTTATTTAGACTAGTTTAGGAGTCCTTTTGGCTTTTTGTCAAAATCTTAGCTTAAAACGACCACAAGTCCAAAAAAGACTTAGCTTTTCTAAGTTTTAAGCCACTTTAAGCTAACTGTTGACTTTTAAGCTTATTTTTAAGCTTATTAAGGGCGTTTCATAAAAAGTTGTAGTTGACAAAGTTGTTAAGCCCCACGAGCTTAACAACTTTGCTTTTCAAAGTTTTCAAAAAAAAAAAGGGGAAAGACAAGAGGTCCGGGTGAGCAAGACTCGAACCCGAGACCTCTCGATACAGTCCCCTTTGTACACACTCCTTACCACTGCGCCCTTGGGTCTTTTTCGTTAAAGACTCAAGGGCTTTAATATTTAAGGGTGTTTTGGCTTTTAAGCTTATAAGCTGCCAACAGCTTATTACGAGCTATTTTTTAAGCCAATTTTGCTTTTTCTATTTTTCGTAGGATTTTTATAGTGTAAAGTATTTTTAGTAAATTTTTCAGAATTTTTCGAAGTAGTTTAGTATTTTTTATAATTTAATTTCGTTAAAAGTTTAATTAATTCATAAAAAATACAAAAATTATCAAAAAAATATTTTGCTTTTTTAGAAAATTTTCTTTTGTCATATAGTTTGTAGGAAAAATACAAAAAATTCGCCAACCCCCCCTTTCTCCTTTTTGTTTCCCCTTCCCCTAGGGTTCATTTTTACAACTTTTCTTTTTTATAGAACGGTTCGGGTAGCGGTTTTTGTGTTGACTCGTTTTTGGGTCAAACGAACTCCGTTTGTCTAGTCTTTTTCATTCTTCGTTATTTGTTCCCTAGAGTAGTTTAGAAGTGAAAATTTCTTCGTAGGGTTATTTTTAAAGATTTTAGGTTTTTCCCACTTGTTCCGGGATTTAGTGCTCTCGTTTTCTAGTTTAATTTCATAATTTTTAGGATTTTCTTAAACGTTTTAGTTTGTTATTATCTAATTTGACTTTTCCACCTTCTCAAATCAATTACTTCCTTCAAACTCAAATCTTCGACTGTATTCGATTCTCCGAGTCCAGCCTACGTGGGGATTAACGGACCCGGGAAACACTCTTATACTATTCTCGGTTTCTTGATCTTGTTGATTTTTAGACTTATATATATTTTATATTTTATAATATATTATATATGTAGTGTAAAAACAACCAATCAGTTTCCTTTACTTGTTTTAGCATTATTATTGTAGAATTAGGAATCTAAACCAAAAATCTTTGAACCATTCAAAAAACGCGATCATGAACTCGACCGATTCTCAATTTACGCCTCGACGGGAAACGACCCGGTAGGCTTTAGATTTTGCTTTGGTTAAAAGCAAATTTCTAGAAGCCCACGGAATACTTATCTCTTCTATTATTGATCTTCTCCTTATTACGTATTTATATTTATTTATAAATACTAAAAAGGACGAGTCAATTTTTGGCGCCGCTGCTGGGGAGGAGTGATATGATTATCGTGTTTTGTTTGAAGATTAGTTTTTGAAGACCCTTCCTCGTGAAGTTATCATTTTCTGTTTGTGAATATTTTCTTATTATTAAAAATTAAAATATTCCCAATACTTTTCTAAAGTATTGAAAGTACCAAAAAATTGAAAAACCAACAAAACAAATCGTGTTGTTAATAGTTATAATCGGCTCACCTTTGAATTACAAACTATAAGGAGGGTATAAGGCGGGCTTGATACAAGGAACATCGCCCAAAAAGGATGAACGCTTTTAAATTGCTTCGGCGTGCTAATTCCTTCCGCTCTCTTGTGCATAGTTTAAAGAGCTACCGTGGACTTTTAACATCCGGTTACCAAAAATATTATGTTGTTCTTGTATTTAGTGCATGCGCACTTGCTCTTCTTCGAATCTAGTTGGTGAATCTTCTCCTAATCCAAACTACGTTAAATTCGAAATTAAATTTCGTTTTACGTCGTAAAACCGTAGACGTTCAAAGCAACCTTTTTCTCTTGAAGAATCTCCCGTAGATACGATGGTCGATCAACGTACTATGGCGGAATTGCTCCGTGCACCCACCGAGGGTTATGCGGAGGCAATCGTGGTTCCACCAATTCTTGCTGAGCATTTCGAGCTCAAGCATAGTCTCATTAATATGATGACTTCGGACCAATTCTTCGGACTAACGAAAAAGACAATCCTCATGATCACATTCGTTGGTTTAACAAAATAACTTCCACCATAAAATACAAGGATGTGCCTAATTCAACGATTAAGCTTATGCTTTTTCCATTCTCTCTTGCAGGGGCAGCCCGTCGTTGGCTCGAAAAAGAACCCCCTCGTTCTATTCTCACTTGGGAAGATCTTGTTTCCAAATTCATCAATGAATTCTTTCCTCCCTCAAGAATGACAAATCTCCTAAATGAAATTTCCAACTTTGAACAACATTTTGGTGAATCGTTTCATGAGGCATGGGACCGTTACAAGGATCTCCTTCGTGCATGACCTCATCATGGTTTTACCGAATTGCATCAACTTGATACCTTCTACAATGCCTTAAACCCAACCGACCAAGATTCTTTGAATTCTGCCGCCGGTGGCAATCTCTTGGAAAGGCGGACTCAAGATGTGTTGAGGATTATCGAAAACAAATCCAAGGTCCGCAATTCACGAAACAAATTGACTGTTTCACAAGTGAAATCAAGTGATGTTAATTCTTATTCTTTTTCTGATATAGCCAAACTTACTTATACAGTAAAAATCAGCAAAAGTGTTGTGAATTCCGCCATGACAGCTATTCTCAAACAATTTCAAGCAACCCCGCCTCCAGCTTTCGTAAAAGTTGTTGAGGAAATTTATGTTACTTGCGGTGGTGCTCATCCTTACTATCAGTGTCTCGCCGCCGATGGCAACACTTTCCCAGAATTTCAGGATAATATTCAAGGATACGTTTCAGCAGCCGCGGGTAACTACAATCAGGGGAATTCCGGTTATCATCCTCCGAGTGTGGCTAATCAAATTACGACCACAGGGTTTTGCTCACCCCATGTGCAAATAATCAAAACCGTTTAGCAAACCTCAAGATGTAATGGAGGAACTTTTTCATATCAGATAATCTTATCAAGTCAATGCAAACCAAAATCAAGTTGTTCTTTAAGTGAATTGGAGAAAATTAAGAAGATAAATGGAGGTTTAAGTATAAAAAGCAATGCAAGCTCAAATTAACAATGTGGAAATTGAGTTAAGAAATAAGTGCAAAACTTGATTCAAGCTTCAATGTCATATCAAACCCAATGAGCTTAAATAAACATGATGGCTATGCTTTTCCAAATGAACACGCTTCTACCTCGGGTTCGAGATCTCTCCCTAGCAACACCGTTGCTAACCCGAGAGGTGAATTGAAAGCCATCACCACTCGAAGTGGTATTGTTCTTGATGGACCTTCCATTCCTATGCCTCATCCATTCATTAATCCAGAGGAGGATGAACGTGTAGAGAAGACTTTAACGGACCCAGAACTCGCGGAGTATACCATTAAGGTCCCACCTCCTCTTGTCCAAAAAGCTAAACCTACTTCTCTAAAGAATTATGTGGTGCACCAAAGGGATCCTCTTCACCCCAATATCCCTTATCCTTCAAGAATGCACCAAGAAAAACAACAAGAGAAAGATGATGTCCAAATTCACAAATTTTGGCAAATGTTCAAACAACTTTACATCAATATCTCTCTTGCCGAGGCTTTAATTCTAATCCCGAAATACCAAAAGATGCTTAAAAGTATCCTTTCCAATAAGGAGAAACTTTTAGAGCTGGCAAACACACCCCTTAATGAAAATTGCTCAGCGGTTATCCTTAAGAAGTTACCGGAGGAACTTGGAAACCCTGGGAAATTTTACATTCCTCCCACTAGCGCCCGAATTTAGTGAGCTCAAGTGCAAGGCCCTAGCCGATCTAGGTGCTAGCATCAACTTGATTCCACTCTTGGTCTGGAAAAAGTTAGGTTTACCCGAGCTTATTTCCACCCGCATGGCCCTTGAACTAGCTAACCGGGTAATTTGTACACCGGCTGGAATTGTAAGAGATGTCTTTGTTCCGGTTGGAAAGTTTACATTCCCCGCCAATTTCATCATCGTTGATTATGAAAGCGATCCTCGAGTCCCCTCATATGGGAAGACCTTTCTTACGGACCGCTCGTGCTTTGATTGACGTTCACGGAGAAGAAATGATTCTCCGTGACGGTGACGAAAGATTAATCTTGAATATGAGACATGATACTTCAAGCTATTCTAACAAGCCTCAAAAAGAATCAATCAACATGATTGACATCTACAATGTCTCTCATAAAGATTATCGTGAGGACTTGTTTGTAAATGAAAATATAACAAATCATCAAAGTGGCAATCCCACTTTTTCTTCTCATACCGATTTAACTTCACCGGAAGTTATCAATCCATTGAGTGGCAATCCCACTCCGATTTCGAAACCCGTGACCAAGTTTTCTTCTTCCCCCACAATTACTTCCATCGAAGAAAGTGATTTAATTTGGGAAGAATTCAAAGCTTATCTCGCAAGTGATTCATTTCCTCTGGGAAATGATGATCATCTGTCAGACCTTTTTACTTCTGAGGAGTTCACCTGTATGAACTCGCTCTTATTAAGTCATTTCCACCAGGAAATGATGACATGACTCCGGAAGACGTTATTAGAGGAATAGAATATTTGCTTAACCATGATCCTTTAGCCGAATATTCTCCTAATAACGATCTTGTTGATACCATTCCCGAGATGTTCACCGATGAACATACTCTTGATTATTCATCTCCACCATTATATGATGATGTCGATGATGATCTTGTTGAACTTGAGTCCGATAATGATGATGTTTATAATGATCCATTTGACTCCAAGGAAGATAAAATCAAAGAGTCTAGACTCTTGATTGATGAACTTGATCCCCATAGATCAAGTGATTTCCTTCCTTCCCCCGAGTGTGACACGGTTCTCTATAAGGATTTTTCCAAGGTTGATGCTTTGCCTTTAACTAATAACGAGGACAAAGTATTTAATCTGGGTATACTCATTCATGAGAACCTTTTTGAAGTCACTATTCATGTAACACCAGATAAGAATGTAAAGAAGACCACTAATGCTTCTTTAATTCTTGAGGATTTTAATCCTCCTCTTTATGAACTTCGTTTCCACAAAGAAGTTCCCAGGTCTGAAATTTTACTCTCGTTTTCATCCGAAAATGAGGAAAAAGTTTTCAACATTAGGATTCTCACTTCTAAAGGAGTTCATACTTCTCTTTTCCTGGAATTATCTCATCGGGGCCTTAAAGATTTCAAAGTCATTAAAATTTTTGAAAGCCTGATGGAGATTTTTCCTTGCTCTTATGGAGAGGACATCCATATTTTGGATGTTCTGTGTCTCCATTTCTATCCCCCATGAACAACCCAATTCGAGGGACGGGTCAAGCTAAGTGACCTAAAACAAGCGCTTCGTGGGTGGCAACCCATGCTTATCCTAATATAATTAAATAGTAGTAATGAATAAGTGTGTTGAGAGAGGCTCGCCTCTTCCATTTTTCATGCTTTGTGTTTTGTGATATATGTCCAGGATTGCCCAGATTTTGAAGCCTCTCATGCTCATGGTTTTGTCCTTCGTTCACTCGAGCTTCACATCCTCAGCTTCATTTTGGGAATCCAATATCCTAAATCTTATCGACTAACGTTTATCTTTAAGCATACTTAATAAACGGCTTAGGATTTACGTAAAGACCCTTCTTAAAATAGTAAGGACAATATTCGGGTCAAGTATGGGGGGGATCTATCGATTCGATTGTGCCTGCAGTCGTTGTTTTCACGTAATCCCGTTTTTAGCACCAAAATACCAAAAAAATGAAAAATTTTAAAAATGTTCAAAAACAAAATAAGTGTTTTGTCACAATTTTGACTTTCTTGCTGGGTAGAATAAGAATAAATTTTGACTCGATCGAGCGTGTTGAGCTCTAGCTTGTTCCTTAACTTTTAGACTAAGCATTCGCGGATCTTTGCGAAGAACAAAAAATGATAGAGTTAATTATGAGTTAGATGTTAAACAAGGATTAGTTGGAAATCTTAAGAGCTCATAAGTGTAGTTTGTGG
>BQNB010189357.1:0-11876 GCA_026074375.1 Tanacetum coccineum | reverse complement strand
TAAAATACTAAAGCGAACTTTTTCGCAGTAACCAATTGTAATACATGTGATCTAGAAATAACCCTGACATAATTTTTTTTCAATATGACCTTTTGAATCGCGTGACATCAAACGCGATCAACATTTGCATACGTGTCGCAGGTTTATTGGTTCGTGAGAATAATAAAAAAATAAAAAATAAATAAAATGTGGATCGCGCGAGGTAGGACGCGATTTACATGTGATTATTTTGTTTTTTTTCCAAGTCTTATGAGGTATAAATTTAGGGTTTAGGGTATACCATGTTTTGTTTATTGAAATTCAAGATCTAGGGCATTTTTGCATACGTATTTGGATACTCAAATATTTTATTTAAAATTGTTTATTTGGTTATCTGTGTAGTCTTTGATGAGCTCTACTTAATGAATCAAAATTTACTAAAATTAGTTTTAATATGCATAAGATACGATGGTGCAAAGTGTGTCAGTTGGTCATTTTGTTAAAAAAAATTGAAAAAATTTTAAACCTATATTTTTGCAATTATAAAAGTTGGAATTGAAAGCATAAAAGTTAACGGTAGTCATTAAAAAGCATTACAACATGAGAATCACCAGATCTCTAGTAGAGTACATGGCCAACCTTATTTAGACGATATGAAAACATAAAAACAACAACACACAATGACATACATGGTTAGCAAACTGGTGTTAAGCAATAATGCTTTTACATGTCTCTGTAGTTCGTAATCAACTGTCGCTTTTCTTCCATGCTCCTTAGCAACTTATCCCTAACGCCTTTCAATTCAACATACTTTTTCATGTCGGCCCCTGTCATGCATCCTAGGGCGTACTTATCGTAATCGATAAGTGGGTGATCGTGCAATACCATTAGATTGTTAATTTCTACCCTGCGATCCATAAACCTATTAGCAAAGCGATGCATCAATCAAGCTGCCTAACATTGTTCCTCTCCAAAATAGCTTCTTTCATCAATACTTCTAGAGTTTTATAAGGACAGTTAACCAAATGTTTCTGGGTTACATAGCCATGTAGAAAATGAAAAGATAAAATTAATAAGTTGTGTGTAATGATAAAAATGTTTTGAGTAAGAGTGCTTAAAATATGTGTCTGTTTAAAGAAAATCTAGCTTTGTCAGATTAATTTAGTAAATCGCGTGAATTTTGAAGTGATAACAGCATTGGCATAGAGTTGACTTATATTGATTACAGTTAAAAAATGTGCTTGTCAAATCATGTCATAAATCACGTGAAATGTGCAGTGATAGACAGCATGGTTGATTGAGTATTTTTTTTATGCAATATGAATTAAAAGTAATTGATTCACTATAAAATAATATTGAAAAAACTTATACATAGCAATAAAACCACATACAATCTATTTGATTGCAAACCATATTTAACACACTGGAAACAAAACAACACAAACTAATAGAACACACATTGTTGGCCTTGTGCGAATTAACAACAAAATCTTATAATCCATATTGCCATGTAATTATTAACAAAGTTTTGCTTTGCAGAAATGCTCCTCAACAATTGTTATCTTGTTCGTAGAATGATGTTTGTGGTACGGATATCCGCTTCAAGTGTCATTAGTAAAGCATGTAATCCGTAGGTATTATGGCTTGTTGTAGGCATAGTTTGCAACCTTGTTATTTGAAACGAACGTATATCATTTTTTTTCCTCTGTATAACGTGTTAAGTTGCACAACAATTGATGTGCTAGTGTTTCCTCAGCTTGAATCTCCCTTTGTAGTTTTAAAATAATTGCTTGACGTGTCTCATTTTCTTCATAAGCCATGTAGTATGTTACTGGAGATAGAAGTGTGTGTATGAGAGACAAGTTTCTATTATAGATGATAGCATAGTTGATATAGGGGAAATTGAATGTGAAGTCTGTGTCACGATACTGAAATAGTCAAAAAACACTGACATATATCGTACATTTATAAGTGATAATTGACATTTTCGTTGATACAGTACTATCAACTGTCATTCACAATTGTTATAATAAGAAAGAGAGATCAAAAAAGTGTACATTAAAAAGACATTGTTAATACATATTGAGTTACATGAATATTAGTACAAATGATTCTTTAAATGTTGTTGTTGAACTTGTTTTTATTCTTCCGTTTCTGCAATTGATGTAGATAGCTTAGTGATTCTTCTTGTTGTCTTTTTTGTTCTTCTGAAATGATACATCTGAATGATTCTTCCTTTGATCTATTGTTGTGAATCAACATAGAGCTTAGATCTATCTTCGGACATTATACCTTGGTTTCCTCGTATTTAAAGTGTTCTTGTTCCGCCCATTCAACCATTTGGTCGAAAGTGTAATCATTTTGTGTTTCCTGCCTTATAATGCCTTCATTTTCACTTGAATAGTCAGTTATGACATGGTTCATCATTTCTGCCAAGCTAGCATTTGGGAAAATGTATTTATGTATAACAAAATTGACACCAATATGGTCAATGTAGATTTCTAATTTGTACTACGCTGAACATATATTAAACATGACATGCATATCATAGTTGTTTCTAAGCTTAACGGTTACTGAAAATCCATTGTGTGGTATTTTATAATAAAGAGCATGAATGTTTGTACCCAAAATATTTAACAAATTTTGTTCAGACCTGCTAGTCTCATTCTTGGAATGTTGATGTTGAATGTTCCACCGTTGACGTACATCGTGTTATTCGTTTCATCGAGCACCAACTGACCACTATTATGAACCACAAAATTAAAAAATGTTTGTGTATAGGGTGTATGAGGTTTTGTATTGTTAATAAAACCTAGTTCACCCCATAAGCCATAGTAATCGAACTTTTTTATTCTTTTTTTTTGCATTAGAATGTAATATTGAGTTGATTCATCGTTTGATATGTCGGGTAATATTTAGCTGTCTATTAATTTACTAAAGCTAGTAGTTTAATATTGACAATTTGAATATCAAGTTTGAAATACTAGCAAAATAGTTTTAAAATATTTTTTAATTTGCGTATCAAGTTTGTTAGATTTTAAATCATAAGATGTTTTGTATATGTGCATCATTTTTGCATTCATTCAATGTTTGATAGATTTAATATTATTTTGATACGTTTCGTTATAATCTTTTAGTCATGTTGTTGGTTTGCAAATGTTCACCATCTCAATTATGTGAGATATTTTGTGATATAAATATTGTGATTTTTAGTTAAAAATTGTCGTTTTAAAAAAATGTTAATTTTTTATTGGTTTGTAAAATATGGAGTCATTTGGCTCTAACCAACAAAGATGTTGACATCTATATTTAGGCATGAAATTAACCACATTTTTAAATCTCCTTATTATTTCTCCTTAAATATTATATTATAAATGACAATTAGTAATTTATTCAATGTTATCACTTCATTGATCGTTCACTTTTTTGGTATATGTTTTACAATAAGATGAATTTTAGTCGAACTACGAGAAATCTCTCAATAGTTACTAATATCTCGAAAAAGTGTATGAGACGAGTCTTCGACACATAATCAATTAGTTTGTGAGCGTTTCATAAGTGCTACTACTCTCAAGCATTTTTGTGACCTATGGTTTCTTTATGACAACCCACGAATTACGACTTAATACTTCTAGTTGTGCACAAGGTATGTTACGATTTGATATTTCAAGTTTCTTTATGACAACCCATGAATTGTGCAAGTCTAATATCAAAATCAAGAAAACACGATTTTAAAATTATGAGACTTTTTTTCTTGAAGATATAAGTTCGATATCATATTTTATTGCAACCCACGAAATCGTGAGTCTATAGTATAGTCTTTTTATAATTAGATAAGACATAAGTCACCACTAGATTGATCGATTGAGTGGCAACGAGAGTCTATCTAAAAATGTATCTAAGTTGATATTTTTCGAGTTTTATGTAGCTATTTTTTTCTTTCTACTATTGTGCCACAAAATTTATCAATTTAAAATTTTGAGCTTGATAAGGCGAAACTAAAAATAAAATTTTCATCTAAAATTTAACCAATTGGCAAATAAAACATTTTAGCTACAAGGCGAGAGTAAAAAACGGGCTTGTTTAGCGGGTAGCTAGCTTGCTTTTTCTCTTTTTCAATAAAATAGTTTAATTATAAGAACTAGATTTGAAATAGTCAAAATTCTTTTTCTTTTTTTTATAAATTTTTTAAGTAAAAACATTAGCTTTGAATAACAAACATCTTAACACTTTAAGTGGCGACCATTTGGTTATAAGACGATTGACAACATATAAATTTGTAAGATTTATAAACGTAGAAACAACACCGATTTAAATATTAATTTAACATGCACCTTAATCAGATTTATGTTTAAAAACTCATCGCAATGCCGATGATTTTCATTTTTTTCTTCTCTTTCTTAGCATGATTGTAATGACATAATGTTTTAAAATAGAACAAGTATTCAACGCTTAATACCAAATAAATCAAAAGAAGGTAAATGGTTTAATTATTTAAACAAAGTTGAACGTGTGAAAATCTAATATTTTTTAGATTAAAATATCTTCACCGTTCACTCATCAGCATAACCTATGAGTCTATTACTACAATCATGTTTGGTAACTTGTACGTCATTAAATAATGATGGTACATTGGTTTATGGGGTAAGTTATATATACCCCTTTGTTTTTTTTGTTTTTTTTTTAATTTTTTTAATTTTGTTTATATTATAAAACTGTGAAACTGAAAGTGCGGATTAAAAATTATAAAATTTAACAAGTTAAAAGTATGAAACTGACAAAAAAATACGGAACAGAAACTGATAAAAGACTGTGTTGCACTGTAAACCGAGAGAAAAAAAAAAGTTCTATGAGTCTATTACTACAATCATGTTTGGTAACTTGTACGTCATTAAATAATGATGGTACATTGGTTTATATGAGAAAATTCTCAAAATAGATGCATCGTTTAAAGTGTGTAATTTTTTTAGAAAAAAAAGGGACGTGTGGTTTACACACCAGCAGATAAAAGATTTGGGTACCCTTATTGGTACCCCCTGGCCCACTGCATAGTGCTAAAAGGTACAAAAAAATTTCTTTTGTACCCTCATTTTTACAGTGCAACGCAGTTTTTTATCAGTTTCTGTTCCGTAATTTTTAACAGTTTCATACTTTTGACCTGTTAAACTTTATATTTTTCGTTCCGTTTTTTCCGTGTCACAGTTTTATAACATATACAAAATTATAAAAATACAAAAAAAAACCGCAAAAAACCCAAAGGGTACAAACGGTGTTTCAGATGGTACATATATCATAAGCCAAAAGATTTTTCATGCACAATTTTCAAAATCTGACAAACAGAAAGTAGCTTTTACTGCTACGTGTTTGACTGAAGGCTTTAATAAGCCACGTCAATTCAAAGTGATAAATTGCAGTTGTCAATAGTCAATTCAATTTGTAGTTGGTATATGTCAGGATTTAAAAAAAAGTTTTGTTGAACAATTGGATATTGATTTAAGCCGGGTATTTTTGATTGTCTTCTTAGGAAAGTTTCTGGTGGTTTTTTTGTGTCTTCTTTTTATTTTTGTTACAATAAATATGAGATATGACAAATGATAAACAAATTAATTATACGATTTGACTTGTATCTAACATTTTTATTTAGTTTTCTGTATATATACTAGTAAAATTTACACTCAACCAATCAAAATCAAACAAAATATTACAAACACAGTAAAAATTAGCAAATTCATTTAAAGAAGTTGTTGGAACTCGGGTGCAAGGCGTGTTTCAGAATACTTGCAAGATATATCGGGTTTGGCTAAATGTTAAACACATACTCGTATCAGACTTAAGAGGTAACACATATTATCTACAATATATTCTTTACTTTAAGTAATGATTGGGATGATGCTTGGTAAAATGAAAAAGTAATATGTTATGATTGAAAGAATGATTAGTTTTTTTTTAACGGCAACTTTATTAGAAAACTAGCAAGGAGCTAGACAATTACAAGAAAATCAAATTAGGGTGTTGAAACCAACTATCCCAAGAAAAAGAAAATTTACATCTAGCATTACACCAAGTAAAAGAACGAGCAACAATATCATCAAAAATCACATCCTTCCTAGGCTTATGAGCTGCAAAAAGCAATTGGTTCTTGTAGTTCCATAACTTTTAATAAAATTACTCAACGATATCTTAAGTTATAATGTGGCAACCCCTTATCCTAGTACTTTAGGTATTTTAGAGTACCGGATCGATGCGATTCTGGATCGTAATAGTATTGGTCCAATTTACAGTGCACATCCGCCATAATAACGCAAATGGCTATACGGCACAGCACACTGATGCATTTGATAGGATGTCTCGTTCTTAAGTGTTCCTTCTACTATCTTGGAATAGAGTGTGAGATGGTTCTATGACACTGTTCACGCATAGCCAAAAGAAAGTATGAAAAAGAGAAGTCTCGACGGCTTTCCAAATGGAAACCAAAACTTTAACTATTGTTGGTGGTCCGTTTAACTTTGTTGAAATCGGTTTAAAAGGATCTATTCAGTCTTTCCACATGTCTATTGTTCAAAGTTCCCTTCAAAGGTGCATCTATCTTGGAAGTCTATTAAGGAAGTCATTTCTTTAATGGATGGCCATGAACCGGTAGTAAAAAGAGCTTCTTGGTTAAATGGAACCAATGTTGACAGACACAAAACGAGGACGGGCTAGGGGTGTCTAAGCCTTATTTGCGTTAAATAGAGCTTGAGATTAATGGGTTTGGAATTTCTCGTCATCCTCTTCTGCAAAAATACTCTCTTTGAGACTAAAGATATTGTGACTATTCACGGTGTGGGTGGATAAAAATTCATTCGAATGGACTTCTACTGGCAAAATCATGTTTGGCTTTGTTCGATTTTGAGTGAAGTTCGACTCTCCAAAGAAAAGGTATGTAACTTTTTGATTATCTGACTCATAGATGGGAAACGGGGGGAGTTCCACCAAATTCTGGTTGCATCATATGGCATACTAGGGGCATTTTTAAAGACATTTTTTCCAAGAATATAAGCGCTTGAATCCTCAAGTATGTTACTGTTAGTTCTAAGATAAGGCGACACGAGTTTGGTCCACTCCTTCCAAGTGAATCCTAGAGGGGGAATCGAGCAAAATCAATTCGACATCTTGGTAGAATTGGTTCGTTCTGCCTATCGTGACCTTTCGGACTGACAATGGAATTGGAATCTGGAGAGTACGGGTATATTTGTCGGTGCCTCTGCTCGTAGTACTTATCGATGAGATATTCCTTCTGAGTAATGGTAGAAGAACAACTAGATGGGTAAAGTGTGTCCCGATAAAAACTCAAGCCGATCTTTGCCTGGAAAATCAAGACCAGATGCTTTACCTACCCGGTTTCACATTTCTCGAAGAGGTATTGACAATCAGCGATATGTCGTGTCCCATTTTGTGATAAATGCTATTGAAATCGAACGGACATTGTTTCTTTAGTTGTGGATTGGTTACGGGAGCATTGCTAATAAGGTTTTGAGCTGGTTGAATTTGGATCACTCAAACTTGAACTCATATGCAGAATGGAAGTCTTTTGGCGTGTTTTCAAAATTCGGATGATTCCAAACTCAAAAGATGTTCGAAGAGTTGGTATTCCAATTGGGTGTACGTTTGGATCTATCGAAACAAGCTCCTTTTTGACGAGAGAAAACCTTCGAAGACGATGCTTATTGATAATGTCATTGCTAGCTATCTTTTATTGGTGTAAGTATGACAAAGCCTTCTTTGGATGAACTAAATGGCTCAAAAAAACCCTATATTATTGTTTTTGTAATCTAGCTCCTTGCTATTTTGGTTTCTTAATAAAATCGCCGATCCAAACAAAAATGACATTCACAGTTTTATATCATAATAATTTTTTAAAGAAGGCCCAACTGCAACTGATATTCAAAAAACAAATCAATTATGCACAAGAGAAAAAAAAAAAAAACCCCCAAAAAAAAAAAAAATGGACTTATCCCATGAAAGCTCGGGAGTATCGATTGTATGCATTGGGATTGGAAAAATTGCCCAAAGGCCTTACATGGGCAGTTCAAAAAGGAGTACTCATAAATACCCAACTCCTTATGTTAGAAGTTGTTGCTGATCAAAAATTGGGGATTGGCATGCATATTTTTGGGGTTCCTGGTGGCGAATAATGAATTAAAAATGTGTTTATATGGTTCCCCCCATTATTAGATAATGAAATAGTTGATATAGCTCCAGAGTGTCCCGTTGTTGTAAAACGGCATACATATAGGAAAAGGTACTAATTAGCCGACTTATTTATCCACCAGCATGGTCTAACCGTTTTGTCAAAACGTTATTCTGTTGCAAAGTGATGACAAATCCTTGAAGTTTAAGAGAGTCAAGAAACTGCAAGAAAAAAAACAAATTGAACGGTCATTCGAGCGGATTCCTACAAGGGTCCCCGTTGGGTATTATGAGGGCGCGACAACCCGCAGCCGTGCAATGCAAATCAACACCCTCAAGAGAATCATGTATTGTTTGTATAAATATTAAACATAAACATGATATTGGAAGACAGGGATTTGAAGTTAAGCCTTTAGAGATATGTTCGTGAATCCAAGCACGATACATTGTTATAGACTGGGTCGAAAAATGTGACTTACATGTTTAGTAAACAAAAGAACTACGCGATAGGAAAACACACACTCGATCTTCGCCAAGACCTTATGGAGCATTCTATGGAATAATGATGATAGATAGTTTGTGTATTTTTATTAATGTAAGTATAATAATGTTATAAGTTATATGTAATTTAAAGTTTTATGTAAATGATTAATATGTTTTTAATTGAATAAAATTAATTGAGTTTATTTAAAAAAAAAAAGCTAAGGCAACCAGAATATCTGGTGCCAAAACCACTCCAACTGAATTCTATGCCATGGCATTTTCAGGTGCCTATAAACTCTATCGATCCATTTTGCTGACAGTGGCAACCTACTTTTTGGAGTTTGGCACCAAAAGTTTGGCACCACGACTCCCTGTGCTCTTAGGAAAGTTTCTGGTGGTTTTTTTGTGTCTTCTTTTTATTTTTGTTACAATAAATATATGAGATATGACAAATGATAAACAAATTAATTATACGATTTGACTTGTTATCTAAACATTTTTATTTAGTTTTAACTGTATATAAACTAGTAAAAATTTACACTCAAGCAATCAAAATCAAACAAAAAATTACAAACCACAGAAAAAATACACAAATCATTTAAAAGAATTTTGTGAACTATACGGGTGCAAGGCGTGTTTTCAGAATACTTGTTGGAAACTAGCGGGTGCCATGTGTTACCAGAATACTGCAAATATAATGGGTTTTTGGCTAAAGTTACAAACACATCCTCGAATCAATCGAATACTGTTGGAACTACTCGGGTGCAAGGGTGTTTTAACAAAATACTTGCAAGATATATCGGGTTTGGCTAAATGTTAAACACATACTCGTATTAGACTTAAGAGGTAACACATATTATCTACAATATATTCTTTACTTTAAGTAATGATTGGGATGATGCTTGGTAAAATGAAAAAGTAATATGTTATGATTGAAAGAATGATTAGTTTTTTTTAACGGCAACTTTATTAGAAAACTAGCAAGGAGCTAGACAATTACAAGAAAATCAAATTAGGGTGTTGAAACCAACTATCCCAAGAAAAAGAAAATTACAACTAGCATTACACCAGTAAAAAGAACAAGCATACAATATACATCAAAAAAACACATCCTTATCTAGGCTATGAGCTATGCAAAAAGCAATTGGTTGCCTGTATTCCATATGCAACCACCAAGAGATGTAAAAAACTCCTTCTAACATAGCTTTAAGGTTAGATCCCAACCTGATAGATTTGAACCATGAGAGCCGATCAGAATAGGAACCAAGAGGGTCCAAACCAAATCCCACCATCGACAAACAAGACGGGCAACATCCGAAGCCATGGGGCAGCTAAACAGGAGATGCGATGTGTCTTCGGAAGACACAGAACATATCGGACATAACAGAGAAGGAACATGAACACATCAATGAATCAAATTCAATCTTGTAGGCAACCGATCTAGAGAAACCTTCCACGCGAAAACATTAACTTTGATCGGAATAAACTTGATCTATCTCGTAGCAATCTCATCCTTTGGAAGAAGAACTCATCAAACAGATTACGAACGTTGCTAACGCGAAAAGATCCACTCCCGTTTAAATCCCACACCCACCGATCCTCAGCATTAGCCAAAATCGAAGTGCTAATAAGCTCCTGGAGTTGAATAAGTTGCTGGGATTCAACACCCCCTTTAACTTGACGACGAAGAGAAAGATCAAACACACCTTGAAGTTTAGCAGCTACAGAACAATCTTTGTCCTCTTCCAAAGCAAAAATACAAGGAAACAAGCAACTGAGTTGTTGATCTCCAATCCAAACATCACACCAAAAACTAGTACGCATTCCGTTACCTACACGTTTTTTACAATGAGACAACAAGTCGACTCCACGGCTCTTTAGAACACGAACTTCCCGAACAATGGCATTCCAAGACGATGAAGAAACTGAAGAGAGATCCTGAAACTTAGAACCATGTATGGCAGAAATAACGCGAAACCAAAGAGAGTTATCTTGAGAAATACACCTCCACACCCACTTGAAAAGCAACGCGCGATTTAAGGCATAAAAACTAGAGACACCTAGACCACCTTGCTTCTTGGCCGAGAGCACCTTGGACCATTTAAACCCAATGTTTTGCTTTCTCATTATCTTGAGCCCCATTAAAAAACTTCCTACGAATTGCTTCCATCGAAGCTAAAACAGATTTAGGCACCTTGTATAACGACATCCAATAAATAGGAGTAGAACCTAAGACCGATTTAAGGAGCATGAGACGGCCCCCAATAGAGAGAGATTTAACCTTCCATTTTGATAGGCGAGAGTTAAGCTTACGAATAATGTCATCCCAAACTTTGATATTAGACATGTTACCTCCAACCATAACCCCAAGATACTTGAAGGGGGTTTTCATAACCGAACAACCAAGAGTAGAGGCAGCAATAGCGATAGAGTCGTTAGGGATGCCCACCCCTAAAAGATGACTTTTTTTTACGTTTATCTTCAACCCTGACGACAACGAGAAGCAATGAAGAACATGCATAATACGAGATAAGTTGTCATCCGACCACTCACCAACAAACACCGCATCGTCCGCATAAAAGAGGTGAGAAACCGTAGTAGAATTATTAATCTTGAGACCTTTAAAAATACCCGCATCAACGACTCTAGAGAAAGATAAATGAAGGGATTCCATAACGAGAATAAACAAATACGGGGCCAAAGGATCGCCTTGCTTTAACCCACAGTGAAACTGGAATTCGGAAGTCGGACTTCCGTTGACTAAAATAGAAGCCCTACCCGATGATAAGCTGCCTAGAATCCAAGAACGCCATTTTAAACCAAACCCGAACGAATGGAGAACATCGTCAAGGAAATCCCATCTAATAGAATCATAAGCTTTAGCAAAATCCACTTTGAAAATCATGGCTTGTTGCTTCTTGTGTTTACACCATGATAATAATTCATTGATGATAAACGACTCATCAAGAATTTGCCTAATCGGAAGAAAGGCAGTTTGGACTTTGGTATGTGTTTAATTACACACACCTTTTACCTTTAAAAACAAGTTAAAATAACCAAAAAAAGACTTAAAATGACAAATATATGCTTGTTTTGCTAACTGTGTTGTGCAGGAACAGATATCTAAGAAAAGGACAAAAACAAGGCCAAAACGACAAAACCGGACACGGAATGGAAAAGCGTGGAAAAGACAAAGTCAAGACAAAGCCCAAGTATGGAAAAGTCAACCAAAGTCAACCCCGACA
>BQNB010189350.1:0-11876 GCA_026074375.1 Tanacetum coccineum | reverse complement strand
GAATGACGATCTGATGAATGATGAGATACACGTCTCCATGCAAGTCTACGAGCAGGAATGGGTCTAACTCTCTTCCTCGTAGTCAACAACTTACGCGGCCCATTAAGGTGGGTGCGATAAAGTCGACCGAAGGGAATAGCCTTACCGGGTCGGACAAGAATCGCTGGCCGTCGACGAATCCCGGGTGAGGCAATAACAGGTGCAAGGGGAAACTCTGATAATGGTGCAAGAGTATCATGAGATGACGATACGGGTCTCTGCTCTGCAGGCTCGGACTCACCGTCCGCCTCCGTGTCATCAGAACACAAAAAGGGTGAAACCAATGGCAAATCTGGTGCGGGAGGTAAAGAATCCTCTGATGGATCAGAATCAAAAGAAGATGAATAATCAACTAAATCAAGTACCTCGACAGGTGAGACGACCGAAACTGTCCCCTCCTCCGGTGCAACTATAGGGTCAGCTAGAACAAAAGGAACCTCAGAGATAATAGGGACAATAGCAGGAATAACACCAAAGAGAATCACTCGTGGGGCATGAGAACCCACACTCTCCTTAGACGTATCAGATGAAATAGAAATAACAGGAGCAGCCATGACCTGCACAAGCACAAGTTTATATAAATCCTCTTTATATGAAACCATGCACGTGCAAGCAAAGCCAAGAAATAAGTACGATGCGAAATATGATATGGCAAAATGATGAATAACCTAATTATGGCAATATGATATATAAAATCAGTACTTATATATATTAAACACTATTATTATAAGATATATATGTAAGCAGGTAAGGCACATAAGATCACATACTGGTTATAGAACATACCTAGATATACTACCTGGTTCTCTCAACCTTGGCTCTGATACCAATATGTCACACCCCCAAATGAGGCCTAGTCGGAAATACGTGTCCGGGGGCGTGACTTCATAATATACATCACACAAGATACAAAGAACGACCTCTAAGGGTACGTTTGAAAATCCAACATCGTTGCATTAATTAAAATAGTTAAAGTTTGACATAAGTTTAAAGATAATACGCGGAAGCGAATAAAAGTTTTAGAAATTGGCAACGATGTTTAAACAGTTGATAATAGCGTTTCTTGAAAATCGACCCAATGCATAGCGACACCAAGTAGCAAGCAAATACATCCACAGCTAAGAACCTGAAAAACATGCTAAAACGGTCAACATAAAGTTGAGTGAATTCATAGGTTTGAATTTAATATTAAAAGTGGACCACAAGTTCACAGTACGCACGTGACAGTTATAACAGATACAACTTCACATAAAAAGTATTTACGTTTGCACTAAGCTCATGACACCGAAGCTCAATTTAAAAGGAAGCATTTTATATGCCAAATAGTATTCCTCGCCCTAAAGGTATCTGACCAGGATCACCTATTGACATTCTGACATGGATATATCCGTTTTTAAGACCTCCAAACAAGTAAGCCTACTTTACCGGATAGGTATAATTACTCCAATAGAACATTTTATAACATACGCGCTCACTAACCAGTACGTCGGTTTAAGCACTTTGACGTTCATGATAATTCGGGCATTAGTGGTCTATTCGCTACTTAGGCAACACGTAATCAGGAAAAAGGAAACGTAAAGTAACTGTGTCCATAGTTTGAAAAACAGCAATGTTTCTCACCCTAAAATAGTAAAGTAAAAGTAGTAAAACATGGGGCTATGAACTCACCTTAGCAAAATGAGCAAATGATAATCAACGCAAATAAAAGATGATATAGAAATCTACCTCTGACAAGAAAAATAATGAGTCTCAAAAAAACACGGAAAGCATGCCAATAGAATTGCACAATATGTTTCATCACCTAAATACATCCATATTATGTTATTTGCCTATTTTGATTACAAATCATGACTAAATAAAATCATATAGTTTTTTTTCGTTAAGTGTTCGAGCGTTTAACCAAAAATTACTACTTTTAGATAAGATTCTAATTTAGAAAGTTTTTAGTTTCATGGACCGTTATACCGTCCAATAATTATGATTAAGTTTCTATATTTTCAAAACCCACTAACTAGCCTTAATAGCTTAACTTCTATGTCCGTGTCGCTAAATTTTTACCAAACTTACTATTTTTAGTAACTTTCTCGCTTTTCCTAAGATATGTTAACGACGTCTTTAAATGATACTAATCAATATGTATGTGTTACTATATGTTTCGCTAGTGTTTAGAAAGTCCAAAAATATCCGAAAACTCATTTTACTATTCACATCAGCAGACTATTCATCCGGTTTTGTCAAAAAATGTTTCAAGTTTCATCTGGCTATAACTTGGTCGTTTTAAATCCAATTTTAATGTGTGATATATGAAAAACTATCTATTCGAAACAAGCTCTCCAAAAACTACTTTTACGCCTAATAAAAACATTTTTAGGTCGACCAAAACCTCAAAACAAATTTGGGACTGCAAGCACTTTTTGTCAAAAAACACAACCAAAATCCACCCAAACTTCACAATAGTGTCTAATCTAGCCTAATCTCCATTCACAACTAATCCACAATAAAATCACACCTAAATATAACCTAATCTCTTCATTTCTATCGTTGCAACTCTCATTCAACTCTCATCTCACCAAGAACATAATATTTAACTAGTGAAATAAAGTAGCATTATTATTTATGAAATCTTGTTTTATAAACTTTCAAAAATGAAAACACAACATGTGGATGTATGAATCTTGAACATATAAGAAGAACATAAGAAAAACCACAAAGAAAGATTCAAGATACTTACAATAATATAATGAACAAGAAGCAATAACACAAATCTATACCCAAAATCACTAAAATCATAGAAAACCCATAATAACCAAACCTTAATTTGTAGATCTTGAAGAAAACCCTTAAATCAAAGAACCAATACATACAAACACCTTAGGTAACCTTAGAAATAAACTTGGAATTATTGAATCTTGATAGAAATTAAAGATGTGGAAACCCTAATAGGGTGTGTGTGAGCCATGGGCTTCAAGAGGGAAGGAGGGAGAGAAAAATTTTGTTGGTGACTTGTGAAATGAATGAGATGACCAAAAATAGTATAACAAGGTTTTATAATTGGAAAGGACTAGGTTTTGAGTCACCATATGACCAAGTAAGCAACCAACCCCACCAAAAGTGTGTTTGTGTGTGGTTTGGGCGAAACTCACCCACAAGGACCATATGGTTCTTTTTTTGATCAAGGTTCATGAATTAGGTTTTAAATTTGAATTTCAAGTCAAATTGTTAGGAATTTTGTATAACAGACTTAATTTCAGTTGTTATATATATTAGTTCTGCTAGTATAATAGTTAGTACTGGTAGAAGATTTAATCGTAGTTAGTACTGTAGTTGTTAAATAGTTTAATACTAGCATAGTAATAGTTAAGTCTACTTTACCAAAATTAGTTAAAGTAAAAGATATGAAGAGATATCTTAGGAAAAGGATATGCATTATCTTATACTAACACACTTTTTGTACAGCCCAATTAGGGTTATTTTCTTAGTCTATAAAATGGAACCCTCAGGCATAGTTAGTCAGATATAGTTCTACACAAGTATCATAGAGATCGAATAGTAAATCATAGTTTGTAATTTGTAACCTAGACTAATATAAAGATTAATATAAAAGTCATCTTTTTGTCGTATTTATTCTTGTTCTTCTTGAGACATTATTGATTAGATTCCGCATAATCAATAGTGTTCACTCAGTGTTTCAATATTGTTGCTTTAGAATTATCTAAAGGAGCAAACTCTTTGCAAGCTGAAGGTTTAGATCTATTCAGTAAATCGATCCAACAAGTGGTATCAGAGCTTGTGTGGAAACTCTGATTAAGAAGAACTCAACTGTAAGATGGCAGAACAAGACATTCCTCCACCCACAATCACTGCAATGAAGATCCCTATCATCAGGAAGGGAGAGTACGATATATGGAGCATGAGAATGCGCCAATATATCTGTCATACAGACCATAATCTATGGGATGTTATTGTCAATGGAGATTTAGAAGAAGAGCCTGCACCAACAACTAGAGAAACTTCTGCTCCTCCTGCTCCTAAGACTGCCAAACAACTGGCTGCAAGAAGGAATCAGGAAAGAGTTAAAAGCATCTTGCTTTTAGCAATACCTGATGAATACCTCCTCAAGTTTCACAATGTTGCTGATGCTAAATCACTCTAGGAGGCAATCAAATCGAGATTTGGTGGTAATATAGAATCCAAGAAAATGCAGAAAAATGTTCCTACAACAGACAATTGGAAAAATAATCTACTGTGCAACAAAAGGAAAGCTTGGCAAAGCTTAATGATAGATTCCAGAAAATGATAAGTCCATATTTGGAGGTTCATGGAATCAGAATTTCTTTAGAAGTCTTCCATCTTCCAAATGGGAATCAGATCTGCCCTCATCAGAGACATAACCAGGCATGATGAGAATGATATGATGACCTTTACAACACAATTTAGAGTGTATGAAGATGAATTTTAAAAAGGTCCTTTAGGGTTCCAACTCTACTTCTCAGAATTTGGCTTTTCTCTCCTCTGAAAATACTGGCAGTACTAATGAAGTTAGTACTGCCAGTGGAGATTTTGGGGTTTAGTAACTGCGGTGGAATTAATCAAGTTTCATCGACTCCATGTGCTCATGATATAACTTACCCCTTCCTTGCACAACCAACAACCAGCCCACAACTTGTGAATGAGTATTTTCAGCAATGGAATGGAGATGACTTGGAGGAAACTGATCTACAATTGCAGTGGCTATGTTGACTGTCAGAGTAGAAGTTCATTCAAAGGACAGGAAGGAATATGGACTTCAAAGAAAAATGATTTTGTTGCTTGATAAGTCAAAGATTGAGTGCTACAAATACACAGAAAAAGGGCATTTTTGGCTAGAGAAATAGATCTTGAAATGAGTCACTGAAGAAGATCTTATGGTGACAATGGCAGGATCAATGTACCAACAAATGAATCTTCATCACAGGTACTGGTGGCTCAAGATGGTCTAGGAGGCAAGACTAGGAGCAATGATTTTTGAAGTAGCAACCAACAACGTATGCTTTGATGGCCATCTCCTCTTCAAGCTCATCAATTCTTTTTGCCATGAGGTAACAAAAATTTCTTAAAAGTCTTGAAACATTTAAATTGTCTTCAAAAGAACATGATACTAAAAGAGAAAAGGATAACAAAGCAAAACTAGAAATAAAGGGTTATGAAATAGCATTAGAGTCACTAGAATCCAGGATTATTGGACATGAAAAAAATGAGTTAGCTTGGGGTGAGACATATGAATTTTAGAATTATGAGCTTAAATGTAGAGAAATAAAGATTAATAACTTAAATCTGGAATTAGAAAAGGCTGTTAAAGAAAGAGATGAATTAAAAGATAAGATTGCTAAATGGGAAGAATCGACCAAGAATATTGAGGAAATACTTAATAGTCAAATGAGTGATAGAGATAAAACTGGTTTAGGTTATAGCACACAATTGAATGAATTAAGTAGCAATCATGAAACTGATAGTGAGAACAGTTTGAGTATTTTTGATGGTAGATCAAGTGATGATGAGCATATACCAGAAAATGATAGACTTTTAAAGAATGGGTATAAAGTTATTCCCCTTCCCATTACATGGAACTTCTTAACCCAAAGAGCTGATATATCTTTTGCTGGGTTAGATGAATATGTCATAAGGAATAAAATCATTGAGTCACAAATAACTGAGCTTAATAATAAAACAAGTGAGATTGCAGGTAAAACAAATGATGCAAATACTGAAAGCCTAATCCTTCCCGTGATCAGTTGTGGTCAAATCTTAAGAAAATAAGAGATAGTGTTATCATTGAGGATTGGACCTCAGATAATGAGGAGGAAGTGTCTAGAGTGCAAAACGTTAGACCCGAGAATCAAACAGTTAAGACTAGAGATGAAAAAAGTGGTCAAAATTCTTATAAACAAGGAGTTGGTTTTAGGAAAGTAAAAAGCTTTTTTGTTGTAAAAGTACTGGACCACTTGATCAAAGACTGTAATTTCCATGATAAAAGAGTCAGATTCTAATCTAAAAAATGGGTTAATACTGGTAAAAAGGGAGGGCAAACCAGTAAGAGTATAATACCAAAAGGGTAATACATCAAACTTTTCAAATACCCACATTTTTAAGTAAGACTTTTGTTCCCATCAGGAGTACTAACAAGAACAGGATTTATTAGTACTGCTTGGCCAAGCATTAGTACTGCTAGGCCAAGTGTTAATACTGCTAGGCCTGCTAGTACTGCTAGGCCAAGTATTAATATTGCTAGGCCTGTTATACTGCTGGTCCAAGTATTAGTATTGCTAGGCCTGGTTATGCTTCGAGAACCATTTACTAAAAAAAACAAAAGAAATGGGACAATGTAAAGAGACCAAAGAGGCTTATGTTATACTTATCGAATAGGTCTACTACATCAGAAACCATGCTTTAGACCCAAAGACTTAAAACAAGATGTTAAAACTTTTGAGGTTAAAAACATGACTACTACTGGGAAAAGAGCAGTAGTTAATACTGGTAAGAGTAAGCTGAATACTGACCTTAAAAAGTCAAGATGGGTTTGGAGGCCTAAGGGAAATTACCTGGATCATGTGTCCAAAGACAGTGGATCATTCATGCTCAAGAAGGTTGAGTATGTTGACCCAAAAGGGATTTCCAAGTCTGTAATGGCTTAGATCCCTAAGAGATACTAATTCTCTTACTTTTTGTGCAGGGCAATCCAGAGATCTTGTTACAGGATCATGCAGTGGTGGATAGTGGTTGCTCTAGCCATATGACTGGCAACAAAGCTTATCTTTCAGACTATGAAGATTTCAATGGAGGCTTTATGGCTTTTGGAAGTGATCCCAAAGGAGGTAAAATAACGAGTAAAGGTAAAATCAAAACTGCTAATTTAGACTTTGATGATGTTTATTTTGTAGATGAACTTAAGTTTAACCTTTTCTCTGTCTCACAAATGTGTGACAAGAAAAATAGTGTCCTTTTTACTGAGTCTGAATGCCTTATCTTGTCTCCTAGCTTTAAGCTTCTTGATGAAAGTCAAGTTGTACTTAGAGCTCCTAGAAAAGATGATGTGTACAGCTTGGATTTAAAGAACATTGTTCCTTCTAGAGGTATAACTTGTTTATATGCAAATGCAATAGCAGATGAGTCTAAATTATGGCACATGAGATTAGGTCATGTAAATTTTAAAAATATAAATAAACTTGTTAAAGGTCACCTAGTTAGAGGATCATCCTTCAAAGTTTTTTGTGAATGACCACACTTTTGTGTTGCTTGCAAGAAGGGTAAAGCAACACAAGGCCTCCTGAAGTGCCCAATAGAAAGAATCATCAGAAAGCCCCTAGAATTACTTCATATGGACTTATTTGGACCTGTCTCTGTAGAAAAGTATTAACAAGAAAAGGTACTGCTTGGTTGTGACTGATGATTTTTAGCATTTTAGTTGGGTATTTTAATTTTCTAGCTACATGATGAAACATCTAAAATCCTTTGTGACTCTTATCATAGCTTTGAAAAATAATGGATATTAGATGTGATAATGGGACAGAGTTTAAGAACTATGCTATGAATGAATTCTGTGCTAAGAAAGGAATCAAAAGGGAGTTTAGTGTAGCTAGAACTCCATAGCAGAATGGTGTTGCAGAAAGGAAAAATAGGACCCTAATTGAGGCAGCTAGAACTATGTTAGCAGACTCACTTTTACCTATCCCATTTGGGCAGAGGCAGTTAATACGCTTGCAATGTACTGAATAGGTATTAGGACCAAACCTCAAAATAAGACACCTTATGAACTATTAATAGGTAAATCACCTAGTATTAGTTTTATGAGACCTTTTGGGTGCCCCTTGACTATTTTGAACACCTTAGATTCCTTGGGCAAATTTGATGGGAAATCTGATGAAGGTTATTTGCTTGGATACTCTACCTCTAGTAAAGCCTTTAGAGTATACAACAAAAGGACCAAAAAAGGGTAGAATGATAATTGCATATAAAATTTCTTGAAGAACAACCTAATGTGGCATAAACTGGTTCCTAATTGGATTTGATCTTGATTTTCTCACAAAATCAATGATTAAATTTCTGTTAGTGTAGAAAATCAGGTTAATGTGGATGCAGGTACACAAGATTCTTAGGGTTTGGGGTGGCAGTGGGGGCAGGGAGCAGGGGGAAAAGATGAAAGAACCAAGTACAGGAATACATACTGCTTCCACTACAACCTCATAGGATAAGGATTCCAGTAAAGGATGTTGTTCAGATTGCACAAGAAAAACCTTCTGAAAATGCTTCTTCAGATAAAGATGTCCAAGATTCAGAGGATGCTGCTGATAAGGAAGAACAACATCAGATGCAAGATAATGAAAAAGATTTTCAAGATAAACTTGAGATGTTGGTTACTCAGGAATTGGTTGCTAAAGCTACGGAGGATGTTTCAAGACAAGCCTTTGAAGAAGAAAAAAGGAGAATTGCATCTCAAAAGAAGGCAGCTCAAGCTACCAATACTAACCAACTTAGTACTGATAGGCTATTTGTTAGTACCGATAGATCATTTGTTAGTACTGATAGAGGTCTAACACACCCAATGTAGTGGCTGCTATACTTCCACAGGGCAAATTCTGATGACTCATCATTTGTCCTATCTTGGATGCAACATATCTATTGATGCATTCTACTCTCCCTAATCTATTTTACGCCATTGATCCTAATTATGCCGCCTTGGAAATGCTTCGTACTCTTCCAAATGATGAATATTCAATGAGCTTATGATGGATAATAAAGATGTGGGTGTAGAGGCTGATTAAAACCATCATAGATAACACCATATGCTGTCAGTCCTAATTCCCACACTCAAAATTCAATAAGGATCATCCAAAAGTGACAAATTCTAGAGAGATCCCACATCAACTGATATACACGAGTGAAGAATCAAAAGCTTCTTCAAGCACAACAACCTTGGGAGCGTTACATACACAAACAGAACAAAACAAATCACAAGAGCATCAGAACTGTTTGTTTGCATTTTTCTCTCTCAGAAGAGCCTAAGACAATATCACAAGCCTTACAAGATGAAAGTAAGGATTGAAGCAATGCCAGAGAATTGATTCATTTCAAATACAAAAGGTATGGTACTTGTTGACGGCCATATGGGAAAAAGGTAATTGGCACAAAGTGGGTCTTCAGGAATAAGAGGGATGAGAGAAGTATTATTGTGAAAAACAAAGCACGGCTTGTAGGGTTTAGATAGGAGGAAGGTATAGATTATGATGAGGTTTTTGCACCTGTTGCCAAATTGGGCAATTAAGTTATTTTTTAGCATTTGCATCAGACATGTGGAATTACTGTCCTACCAAATGAAGTATAAAAGGCGCATTTCTCTAATGCAGCTATTGAAGAAAGAAGTGTATGTTCATCAACCGTCCCGGCTTTGTTTGCTCATGCTCAAACCGAACAAAGTCTATAAGGTGATCAAAGCTCTTTATGGTCTACATCAAGCTCCTAGAGCTTGGTATGAGACACTTTCTTCTTTTCTAATGGAAAATGGTTTCAGGAGAGGTACCATAGACAAAACATTGTTTATCAAAAGGACAAAGAGTGACATTATGTTAGTCTATGTGTATGTGGATGACATTATTTTTGGTTCTATAGAGAGGAATATGTGTACAGAATTTGAATAATGTATGCACAATAGATTCCAAATGAGTTCCATGGGTGAACTCACATTCTTTTTGGGACTTCAAGTGAAGCAACTACCTGAGGGAATCTTTATTAGTCAGGATAAGTATGTAGCTGACATCTTAAAGAAGTTTGATTTTTTATCCATTAGAGCAGCTACTACTCCTATTGAGTCTAATAAACCACTGGTCAAGGATGAAGATGGTGTAGATAAGATGTAACATATCTATAGTCTATATGGCTTCTCTAATAGTATTGACTGCATCAAGGCCAAACATCATGTTTGTTGTTTGTGCTTGTGCTAGATTTCAAGTCACTCCAAAAGCTTCACACTTAAATGCAGTAAAAAGGATCTTTTATTTTTTTTTTTTTTTTTTAGGTATCTCAAACATCAACCCAAACTGGATTATTGGGATCCTAGAGAATTCCACCTTTTGAACTAGAACTTACTCAGACAAGTACTATTGAGGAGCCAGCCTTGACAAAAAAATTAACCAACCGGTGGATTTCCAATTTCTTGGAAGAAGATTGGATATTTGGCAATGTAAGAAGCAGACATATTATGGCAAAAACAACTACTGATGTAGAATATGGTTTGTCTGCTAGCTAATTATAGTGGTGCAGGTATTATGGAATACAAAATCAGATGATGGATTATTGTTTTCAATTTCATGAACACCAAAATCCATAAATTGATAATTAAAGCACTATAATTGTTATCAAGAATCCTGTTTGCGTTCACTTCAAGGACCAAGCATATAATTCGATTTCCCATTTTATAAGAGATTGTTATGAGAAGATACTAATAGAGGTTAATCAAGATTCATATGATCCATAATGTACAGACCTTCTCACCAAAGGAATTGATACACCAGATTATAACTTCTTAGTAGTGCGCATTGGAATGTAAATCTGTAGCTACCAATTGAGGGAAGGTTTACACTTGTAAGTTGTAAATTATAGAAAGTACTTCTAGTTAAAATTAATAATTGCTAGGTAATTAATTTCTGGTAGTTAGAAAATAATACTATTATAAGTAATAATAAGTGGTAGCATTTTTCTTGTTTTAACTAACATTTTAAGGGATAACAGGATTGATGAGGATTGACAGAAGTTGGACTGCAAATTTCATCTTATACTATGATCTGTAAGTACCGAAGTACAGAGTTTTAATACCTGGTAGTCTATAAATTAATTTTGGTAGTCTATAGGTTAATTCTGGTAGTCTATAAGTAATTCTGGTAGATATATTAGTCCTTGGTAGGCTAAGTTTAAGTCTGGTTTTAATGACCGTTTGGTGCTGGTGAGGGAAAATTGATTTTTCTTATATTACCGCGTTAGAGATTTTACGGCGCATACTTCTAACAAAGGTTTTCTATTTTGGATATTCCCTGCACTTACTTCATACAATATATTTCTTTACTCTAAATAAAACTTCTTTAACACACGGTCAGCCAATAAGAAGCCTTGTTATTAATCGATAAAAATTCAATTCCCTCTCTCTACCAGCACTTCGTAATTCCCTCGAATCAAACCCAGGATTAGAACTTAAATTCTTACGATTTTTGTTCATCAACAAGTACATATGGCCAATCTAAAGTACTCAGACAAGCATAACATGGTTTCTTTCCTGAAGAAACCTAATGAAAGTGATGGTTTCACTGAGGTAGTGGATTTTCTTAAAGGTACATCTCTCAGGTATGCCTTAACTCATAATCATACTATCTATGACTCCCTAGTCAAACAGTTCTGTCAAACTGTCACTGTCAGAACACTTGCTAATGGGACTTAACATTTAGTAGCATCTATAGAGTCTAAAGAGTATATTATTACTGAGGCATCTGTTAGAAGTAAACTTCAATTGGCAGATGCAACAGGAATACATAATTTATCTGATGCCGAAACATATGCTGGATTAGCCACCTTGGGGTATGTTACTGAGGGTAAATTAACTTTTTGGAAAAAGAATTTTACACCCCAATGGAAATTTTTAATCCATCATATTTTACACTGCTACTGCATTAATTTGGTAGATGGGATCAATTTGGTAGTACTATTGCTACTGCATTAATCTGTCTGTCTGGCAATAGGGTTTATAAGGATTGTTAGGAATTTTGTATAACAGCTTATTGATCACTCTTTTCAGAAGTATAGGCCTCATACCCATA
>BQNB010189347.1:0-11876 GCA_026074375.1 Tanacetum coccineum | reverse complement strand
TCAAGCTTAATGACTCGCACATAAACAAGCGCTTCGTGGGAGGCAACCCATGCTTATCCTTCTATCTTCTTTCTATTTTCTAATAAGTGTGATGTAAAAGAGCTCGCCTCTTTCTTGTGTTTCGTGTTTTGTGGTTTGTGTTGTTTTGTCCAGGATTACTCGGATTTTGAAGACTCTCGTGCTCATAGTTTTGTCCATTCATACACCAAGCTTCATATCCCCAGCTTCATTTAGGGAGTCCGATATCCTAAATCTTATCGACTAACGTTTATCTATTAGCATACTTAATAAACGGCTTTAGATTTGCGTAGAGACCCCTTTATATCAAGATTATGCATTGAAATTAGTATGAGGGAATATCACATTAAGGACAATGTGTAATTTTAGTATGGGGGGAATCTATCGATTTGATTATACCTGCGTCCGTTGTTCTCACGTAACCTGTTTTTCCACCAAAAATATGTGATTTATGTGAAAATAACAATTTTTTTTTGCATAAAAAAGTGATAAATGTTGGAATAAAGTGATGAAATAAGTATTGTTACACAAATAAAGGTGAGAACAAGAAATAAATTTTGATCCGACCGGTTTTATACCTTAGATTTTTCCTTTAACATATTTAAATCGAGTTTGTTGCTAGTCTTATGTAGGCTTATCCATTATGCCGAACTCGATTTATTAGAGTTAAGATTGTTGTAAGGATTAATGTTTTCTTAACTTAGTACCGACAGTACAATAGTTAGTACCGACAGTTATACTTAGTACCGACAGTTAAATTGCGAAAGAACGAGATATGATAGAGCGATTAAAAGTCATGAATTAAACGTTGAGTAGTTGTTCCTTCAGGCTCATAAGTATTAATTGTGGCTTTTTCCTTCCTCCCATTAAGCATGTCCACACCTTATATGCATAAATGTGTTAATAAATAAGGTTGTCCGATTCACTTAATTTTAGTTAACTTTTCCTTGATTTGGATGTCGATGATTCGAATTTTGGCTTATTATATGCAGCTGTCATTATTTATTGCTTACTTATACCTTTAAAGAGCCTAAAAAGGGTATATGTGTATGAGTAAAAGTTAATCATTTTATTACTTTTTTAGCTTAAAGAGCCTAAGGGATATATAGGCAATAAGTATTACTAATCATGAAAATTTATGTGTATCTTAAAGAAGCCTTAAGGGTGATAGGTACTTATAAAAATAGTGATTGGATAAAAAAATTTTGCTTAGTTGTTTTCACCTTAAAGAGCCTAAGGGTATATGAGTGTTAATAATATTACTTGATTTATGTCCTTAAAGAGCCTTAGGTTATATGAGACATGATAAGGCATAAAGCAACAAAGCTAAAATTTCGTTTCACAAATTCAACGTTTTCCAAGGATAAGGGAGAACGCTAAACTTTATTTTTAACCGTCCCCCGCTTTATTTTTGGAATAGATAAGTATCGAAACAAGACTTAAAGAGACCTTCTGGTAAATGACATAAAGTAAAATGTTAGATACCACAAAATGATTTGTGGGATGAAAAGTAAGTTTCACAATTAGTAATTAATGAAGTAGTGTTGAGTATCATACTTGTATTTGAACAATATCATCTTGTTTTTAAGCTTAGTATTGAAAGTGAAAGTTGGGAACGATAGAATTTATTTAGCAGTGTCTATGATACCGAAATATCAAAAAAAAGTGAAATGAAAAAAAATACTAATACTAATAATGTTATGAAGTGTTGAGTATAGAAAAATATAAAAAAAAGAGCATAAAAAAATAAAAAAATGTTGAAAATGGTAAAAAACGAACGGGAGCGTCTCTTAACTATTGCTTCATATAAAATCCCTTTAGATGAGAACTTAGCTACTTTTCAAGGGAGATAAGTTTGGGGGATTCGAATTTATTTAGTTTTGAGCGTGTCATAATTACATTGTCGGTGAGGACACGACAAAGTTTAGTAAAGGGGAAATTTGATTCGCAATTTAATACATACTTTTTACCACGAAAAATGGACCCCCCACAGGAGGGACAAAAACATTATAAAAGTTGCAAAATATATGTTGTTTTTGTGTTTTGTGTATGTCAGGTACGGATATTAAAAAGAAATGGACATAAAGAAAGGACACAGTCGAACAAAAACCGAGGCACATGAGATCAAAAAGGCAACGAGAAAAATGAGTCCAGCAATGCTTTCGGATTTTATTGGGCCAGCCCATAACCCACTTACTGGGCCGGGCCAGCTCAAACTATCTTAGCCCATTATAAAAACCTAAGATAATTAAATCTAAAATTATAGAGTGACATCTATGTGTGATTGATAATTTTCACAGTGCATCCTAATTAAATCCAAACAAGTCACATGTTCCTCCACTAGTAATTTTTGGCGAATGGTTATAGGACACGTGGACTATCAAAAAGAAATATATCTTTGTTTCATTTCAAATTGGCAGCATATTAAAGAATTGAATCAAACGGACGAGACAAAGGCGTAGAATGAAGCAGTTTTGAGAGTATACGTGGCAACTAGACACCGGTCAGATCATTCTTTGCAAATACTCAATCCGTGTGACATTAAAACAAAGGAAATGATTGGCTCATTGAGTATCAAATGATTAGAAGAAATTTACACTTTCACCCCTCTCTCACTATAAAAGATCAACTCGCCTCCCCTCATTTTTTAGAGAGTTTTTCTTTTATTTTTTTAGTTTAGTTTTAGTATTTTTTAGCTTATTTCTTTTTTGTAATAGCTTATTTTAGTTTTCCAGCTTATTGTACTCAGATTATTTTGTAAGCTTTTTAATATCATGTAATAAATTTGGTTTGAAGTTGATTAAAGATCTCGGTTAGCTTATTCAGTGCTTATTGGTTCGTTTATCTTTATTTTCGTGTAGCTTATTATTTCAGCCTATTATTCGAGCTTATTTTCGTGGCTTATTATTTCAAAAAGTTCTAAAAAGCTTAAGATATGAATCCTATAAGCTCGAAACAGCTCATTTGATTGTATCTCATTTGTTTTTAAGCATTATTGATATAATAAGCTCAAATAAGTTCGATATAGCTTATTGTCGTGCTTAATTCGTATTTGTTCTATTAGGAGTTCAAATTTTCTAATAAGATTAGTTTCTAAATAGTTTATTTGGTTTAATATGAGCTTAAATTGCTAGATAAATTTTTACGATCTTTTATTGCTTATTCAACATAAGAGGAGCTTATTATTGATATTAGGCATAGATTTTGTCTCGGTGCTAATTTGTAGAAAAATTCATTCTCGTTATATCTTATTAAGTTTCATATAGTCTCAAAATTAAAAGCTAAATTTTGAACTTAAACGTTGCTTGCTTTAAATGAAATGTCTTGCTAGCTTATCGTTTTTTTTGCTTATTAAGTGTTGGTTTAGCTTATTAATGTTGTTGGATTACTCTAAAAATTTATGATGCTTGCTCTTGTTACTCGTTACTCCACCTGTTCTAAACCTTCATTTCAATTACAAGCCCAAACTCGAAAATAACTTTTGTACCACGTTTAGCTTACTAGAATTGGAATTAGACTTAGTGAATTGGTTGGAACGTATTCGTGGTTTATAAAATCTTCATTTGGATTGCGAGTTTGGGCCTGATCTAGAAATGAACATTGGGCCTTGTTGGTTTATTCTCTGTTCGAGTAACATAGCAACATATTTTTGAATTGCATTTTGAAATGTTAACATTTATATTTCATTGTTTATAATTTGTTTTTGTTACCAGTCTAACTCATGGAGGCGTGGAGCTTAAGGCTTACTTAGCTATACCGAATATTGATTATTTGTTTTTAGCTAAAAAAGTTGGGTGGTATATTACCCGTTTAATTGCGGGTCCTTCAATTCGTATCCCATTTTCTAATCCTTTTTCAATACTTAGAGTAGATTTATTTTAATTGTTTTATAATATGTTTGCCTATTTGATTTTTGTCATGCTTAGTGTAGATTTATTTTTGACGTTAAATGCTATGTTTGTTAAATTGTATTTCGTTATAGTATGAGTAGTTTACCTTGTGATATTTGCTTGTGATTAGGTGAATTGTGAATTTAGGTACGTTTTTAAAAAGGTTTAAAAATTAATAGTCATTAGAATTTTCCAATTTACATACCGTCATTTACTTTTAATGCAATTTAAATACTTGTCATTTATTTTAAAAAAGCATTTTACTTTACTTGTCATTTAATTTCTTAAAACTTGTTTTCTAAGGATTTTAATTCGTTAAACCTAAGCCCGCACTTGATGAACATTTCACGTCACTTAGCAAGCATATTTGTCATTTATATCTTTTAGATCAATTTTAGTATAATCTTTAGTTTTTAAATTTTTATGGAATTAATATATTTAATATTTTAGTTTTAAAAATAGTTTAAAACAAAACCAAAAACTTAAATGATAATCAAGCTCGATTCCCAACATTCTCTTGAATTTCCATTCACCTCTCGTCGAGGAAACGACCCGGAAGGTTTTTGATAATTGCTTTGGTTAAAAGCGATTTTCTAGAACCCGACGGAAATACTATACTATATTATTATTGATATCCTCCTTATATATTATATATTACGTAACGGTGTTCGGAAGCGAATCAAATAGTCACCGGATGTGTGACTGGGCAAAGCAAGCACCTCTCAGGGAACGCTTCAGAGACTTGCCAGAAGCTGATATGAAAGAAATTCTTCACAACCGAATGTGGGAATCTAAATCCTACCAAACTCATGAAGATCACATGACGTTGTACGAGGCTCTGGAGAAGTCTATGGCTTCGGGGAATAAACATGACCAGCTGCCCTGTCTTACTTGGCCTAAAGCAAGGAAAAAATAAGAAAAAGAGAAAGGCTTACTAAGAACACACCACTGGCCTCTCCACCTCATCCTCCACCACATCCTCTACCACCACATCGAGGCCCCTCTGGAACTTCAGGAGCCTCTAGCACTTTTGGGTCATCTCAATCACCACCTCCTCCTCCACCTCCATCCAACAATCAAGGTGGTCAGTCTATAAGCACCGCTGCCCCAAGCTCCTCAAAGACGGCTGCTTCAGCAGAATATACGGCTTGGACGACGACTGACACCAAACTTAAGCCGTCTGTCTCACCAATTCCTGAAGAACTTCATATGGATGACGATACGACTGCAGACGAACAAGCATACTCATCTAGTGGTGAAGACGTTGGACGTGATCATATTCCCACTGTAAACTTGAGGCAGAGTTGGTGGAAGCCTCTCACTAAAGACCGACCTGCTACACCTGAACTTGCCTGGTCCATCCCATCATCTGATCTGACCGTCCCAACGAACAACTAGGGAACTGTGCCACTGCTCTGAAGTCCACCATACACACTCCACCAGAGAACACACTACTTGCTCAGATCTGTGAATACAACATTCAATGGACTGGTAAAATTGTTGTTTGTAAACAAAGAAAAAGATAAAATAAAAAAAAAAAGAAAAAAGAATTTATAAAAATTGTTTTTATGTTTTATATTTTTAAATAATATAAAATTTTTAGTTTGTTTGTTTTTTTTAAAAATAAAATAAATATTTAATTAATAAGAAATTTTAAATTTTTGTTTAAAAATTGTTTTGTTTTATTTTTTTTTTTTTTTGTTTAGGGAAAAAATTGTTTTTTTTTAGAAATAAAAAATTTTTGATCTTCGAAAAAAAAACAAAAATTACATCACCCATCAAAAAAAAAGGTAAGACAAATTCACCAAAAACAAAACTCCAATACAAGCCCACGCATCCATGACAAGGCCACCACCAAAAAAAATCCCACCCACCCCCCGCCCACCCCCCCTATCTCACAAATAATACCCCGCCCCCCCTCCCCCCAACACTCCAACTAAAAAGCCTGCATCACAAAAATTAAATAAAGCACCCCACCCCTGGAGTGGCCCCCCAAACCCCCCCCCCCCCCTCGACACTCACCTCCCCCACTCCAACCCACCCCCACCAAAAAAACCCAATAAATACCCCACCCCCACCCAATATAACCACTCCTGCCAACACAAATCCCTCCCTCCAAAAATCAAACCAACAGCACGCCCGGCAGCTACACCCTTCCCGCCCAAACGGCCATCCCCCACAAACCCCCAATAAAATAAATATCCACCCGGCCAACACTGCTCAACACCCCAAAAACTACCCAACTCATCCACAACTACCGTATGTACTGCACACCCCCATACTAGAAAGATAAACAAAGAACCAATAAAAATTAAACAACCACCCCACTCACAATAAACAAACCGCACAAAAAACCCCAATTGCTCTTTCACCCATTTAACCTACTATAAAGCTCCCCCCTCACGTCCACACAGAACATACACCCCCATCCCTTGCCGGTTCCAACTACGAAAAAGACACAGTTCATTCATCTTACGAAGATCATCACCAGTTACCAACGGGAAGAATTCCCCACATCATCTCCCCGTGATACAAAGAGACGATGCAATCCTAAGGTACAATTTCAGCAAACCACTACAGGTGGGTGTGCAGCAGGGTTCATGTCACAATAAAACCACCGGACCTTCTTCTTACAACAAAGACATGGAAAATCTATTATGACGGGCCCAAGATGGCAGTGCCTCCGTCAATCACTAAGATGGAAGCTTGCCTATCATCCTGATTCGGCTTAGAGCAAATGGTACCGGAACAGATTGGATAAAGAAGAATGCAAGTATGCGTAGCAGCGATGATGGTTATATCTCACTGAGGATCAAAGATAGCGGTTCTACATTTATCGACACACATACGTTAAGGTAATTCGCAGGGCTGAATGGCCCATAAGCGTATCATAAAGAGTCGTCATAATCTGAGTCTTTCCCCAACGAATAGGTACAATTACATAAAAGATTGCCTTTCGTTCTAGCTGATTCTCAAAGAATATGTCATCGCATAAAGGACTTCAAATACCCTTACCCTAGTGAATTTGAAGATCTATACTCGTTGAATCTTCAAGGTCCACTTGAACCATCTCTCACCCAAAGACAAAAAGATTCCTCACTATGCTGTCAACTTATGGAGCCCAGCAAACTTGGATAACAACAACCAGCTTAGAAGACTTCCATTATAATGAGAGCTACCAGACGCAGTTAACAACCCTCACCAATACATCGAATGGGATGCCAAGGGATTTGAGATACAAGCATGACTTCACATAAATGACTCTCCAAAGGCGTCACTGTTTAGGGACAAATATGGGTTCATATGATCATGAGGTTCAAAAGAAATCCACAAGTTCAATGATGGGTACTCTACAACAGATTAATGAAGCTTTTGATTACAGAGTGCAAGGAATTGCAAGGTCAACAGGATGAATCCGTTGTATACACGTTTAAGGACGAAGAAGACGTCTACAGAAGCAATGAGTTTATGTTTGCCATACAAAACTGACTTTAAGACAAGACTAACTTCCGGAATTTGAAGAGCTTTGTTGGTGGAGGATACGAGTAAGGAGACTACGACAGCTGAATAGAACCTAAAGATGGGTAGTTTCTTATAGTGTTGTGTAAAAATTACATTTCTAAATGTAGTGAATAAACTGATCTTTAGGCTTGTATATTAAGTATTCATAATTTCCAAATTGGCTTGTAGAAAACCTGACACACTTCTCCCAAATTTTCCAAACTTAAATCAATTTGAGACCCAAAACCAACGGATTGAAATTTTTGCACGGCTGGGAGAAAAAGTGAATTTAATTATGAAAATCTGATAAAAATTAGGATTTTCTTAGACTCAAGTATAGGCTCTCCTATATGTTGTTAAACTCTTTCGATATCGATGCACAAATTAATGGGGAGCGAATGGTTATTATGGCAATTGTGGAATCACCTAAGAGTTGAACCCTGTAATTACTTATCGGAGTTTATAAGGAATGGTAAAGGATTAGGTACTCGTATCCTACGATCCCGCCATAAAAAAAGAGCAAAATGGATCACCCATGGACACTCCAGCTAGGGTAGTTAGTGTAGAAGTCCCTTAGGTAAGATTATAAAAGAGTAATGTAAGAATAAGGGAATAGTACGGACTGAGATGGAGCTAGTACTGGAACACACCCAACAAGGTTCTGGTAATGAAATCTCGGTAAGCACTGAAGGGGTTAAAGAATGAAAAAGAAATGCCAAGATAAAGGGTGAAAAGAAAGTAGCCCTCCTTAAACCTTAGGCAGAAACTGGGTCACTAACATATGCTGTCAGAATCACAAGGTTGAATTGCTGACATTAAAATACAAGTATCATGGACCCAGAGATACTCTGCACAACCCTCCCTAAGCCACTCAAGATCCCCAACAAAAGGATTCTTGTTTCATTTCTCACGGAGGATCAATACATTTTCTATCGTCTCTCTCACTCCGAGTTAGATGATATTGAAAAGGTGCAGCCGCTCCAGAGCTCCAACTACAAAAACCAAAAAATGACACTATTGAGTCAGAGCCATGCTATCATCCACGAATCCTCGTTAGGACACTAATCCAAACTATGCTTTTTGCTCATCACACATGTGAAACAAGTAAAGATCTTAAGAATTATGATTGTTGTATCCATGAAGTAATACCCCAGATTAGCTTCCGCTGCTATATTGTAAAAATGGGGGTGTTACAAAGATGGATATTCTGCTAGAGCCAACATCAAACAAGCTCTAGGTAGGTGACTTGTGAGATCCTAAATGGATCAAACTTGTGACACTTGGCATCGATTCGGTCCAGATTATGAATTGACAGAGGATGAATTTTGAGAAAAGCTTCAAACTCTCGACGTGTTACAAAAAACACTTTTACTAGTGACACGTCGATTGATTTTCAAATCAATTCTCTTTAATCGGTGAGATAGTAACTCACTGATTTACTCTTACCGTTCTATAGTAGCAATACTATTAGTGAGGTAGCCTGCTTTGAGGTGTCCGATAAAGAGATACTAGCAAGTACTGTGAATCTGATGCATCTGCGTTAGAGGGTCTAACACTTTAAGCTGGAAACCCTGTCAAGGAGGTTCTTATAATGAATCAACCTGATCACAGCTACAGTATTTATACTATAAAATGGTCCTCACAAAATCAGAGGTTAATGCAACCGAACTCTGACGAATGACAAAGCCATATTTGTCACCAAGCTTTATTGCTAACTATTTTATTTCAGGATTACATAAAGATGGAGATGCAGATACCTCGTTCCAGCAGAGTCAAGTTCAATACCACATGCTCATAATCAAGACTTAATGACTTTATAACATCATGAAAGAATGACCCAAAGCTTCCGCAAACTCTGATATCAACTTCTTCTTCAGTATGTCAAAGAGATGAAGTTATGTATTGATGAAGAAGTACGAATATAAAGTCAAGCTTTCAAGATTGCAACAAGTATAAGCATGTCGGCCTGAAATTCACAAGTACACAAGATGGCGAAAGATCACAAGATGATGATTAGAGATTAAATTTGGCTGATGATCTCAAGAAAGCTCAAGATCACATACAATGACAATCTTAAAGAAACAAACTCAAGCCACAAGTCAAAGATCACTACATAAAGATGCAAGACAAAAGATCAACTATTACACAAAAAAGACTCAAGATCAAGACAAGAAGCTTCAACAATTAATGATCAAGGTCACAAGGAGAGATCTCTATGATCACCCCTTAGGGGGAGGTTGTTAGAAATACATAAAGTGTTGATCATTTATGAGATCTCAACGATCGTCCCTTAAGGGGATATTGTTAGGAATTTAGTTTTTAGTGAAGTGATGATCATTATCGATCTCACGAGCCTTTGTAATAGTTAGACAATTTTATGTATTATTTAGTAAGCTAACCGGGCCAAAGCATAGAAAGCCCATGGCAAGCCCATGGAAAGCCCGGTTTATCCTTCATATAAAAGCCCTCTCCACACATGGAGAGGGTGTTGGTTGAATCATTTTTACACACACATTTAGTGTGTTTGTCATATGAGTTCTCCCTTCCACTCTCTCTCGCTAGCTTTCTCTCTCTAGTTCTATATTTGTGTGAATTCTAAGAACCTACAACTTGCTAATTTTTTTTCTAAGTTGACCGAGTTTGTATGATTTTGTTTGTGATGTGATATATAAAGGACTATATTGCAATATGTTAGTTAGGTTGATCTTGATCATATGATATATTTAGGCTAGATTTTTGCTAAATTGATTGAGTTTGTAACAGTTTTGTCTGTGATGTGGTTTGAAAATGACTTTAATGCAGTAGGTTAGTAAGGTTGATCATATGATTGATTTACGCCAGAGTTTGATTTGCCATTTTTTACTTAACTGATTGAGTTTGTATGAGTTTTGTCTGTGATGTGGTATGAAAATTACTTTAATGCAGTAGGTTAGTAAGGTTGATCATATGATTGATTTACGCCAGAGTTTGATTTGTCGTTTTTTTACTTAACTGATTGAGTTTGTATAATTTGTTGTTGTGATGTGATATAAAAAATGCCTTTAATGCAGTAGGTTAGTAACGTTGATCATATGATTGATTTAGGTTAGATTTTCACTTTTACCGTTTTTTACTTAATTGATTGAGTTTCTATAATTTTTTGCTGTGATGTGGTATAAAAAAGCCTTTAATACAGTAGTCTAGTAACGTTGATCGTATGATTGATTTTGGCTAGACTTTAACTTCTAACGTTTCTTGTTTAATTAGTTAAGTTTGTGTATTTTTGTCTGTGATGTGGTAATAAAAGGAATTTAATGCAGTAAGTTATTAAGTTTGATCATATGATTGATTTAGGATAGAGTTTGATTTGTCATTTTTTGCTTAATTGGTTGATATTGTATGCTTTTTGGCTGTGATGTGGTATAAAAAGGCATTTAATGCGGTAGGTTAGTAACTTTGTTCATATTATTGATTTTAGGCTAGAATGTGATTTGCCATTTTTTGTTTCATTGGTTTGAGTTTCTATAATTTTGTCGGTGTGATGTCGTATAAAACGAATTTAATGCAATATGTTACTAACGTTGATCATATTATTGCTTTAGGCTAGATTTTGACTTGCGAATTTATTTTCTAAATTGACTGATTTATATGATTTTTGTCTGTGATGTGGTATAAAAAGTACTTTAATGCAGTAGGTTAGAAACATTCATCATATGATTGAACACGAACATTTTTGATGTGCAATGCATAACCCAAGCCAACTTAAAGTTCATTCAGGTGGTGTATTATGTAGAAACAAGGATGTGGTAAGGTTGTTGAAGTCGATAAGTCTCAGCTCTTACCTGGATGAAAGTTCCTCGCACTAATCAGCTTTCCACTAGAACTAAGGATGGTTTGAAGTACAAGTTTACTGGTTTCCGTGACCAGGTGTGTCTCTTTTATTACATATCAGTTACAACTTTTGATTTGAGGTGTCCGATATAGAACACAACTGAAATCTACCTATTCATAAGAATAAGATTAAGTCTAAATTGCTACCCGCGTCGTTTATTATAAACCTGACACATGATTTTGGTATGCCAAACAGGACATCTTACCGTAAGAAATGATGTTTATAGCTTTGGGGTTGTTCTTTTAGAGCTGTTAACGGGAAGAAGGTCGGTCGACAAGACGAGACCAACGAAAGAACAAAGCTTGGTGGATTGGGCTCGACCCAAACTAAAAGACAAGAAAAAATGGTTACTAAGTAGCGACCCAAGGCTAGAAGATCAGTACTCAATCAGAGCATCTCAAAAAGCTTATAGCTTAGCATATTACTGTCTAAGAAACAACCATAAAGCAAGACCATTAATGACTGATATAGTCCATACTTTAGAGCCTTTCCAAGGCAATTGCACAGGTGATGCTGCTATAACATTCGTTTCTCCCCTGACTGGTCATGGCAGCGCAAGTGGCAGATACACAGAGTATCAGTCGGGTCATAGGTAT